>PVJL010000394.1:417129-433942 GCA_004026885.1 Lyroderma lyra | reverse complement strand
CAAAAGTTCCAGAGGCTGGCTCCCAAACTCCTTCCGTCCCCAGCTCCCCAGTCTCTCTCCCCTCCCCCAAACTGCGCAGGTCCGAATAGTCAGCAGGGATCGCGTCCCGCGTGGTCCGTCTCTGCTCCCTTCCCTCTCCCCGACTCGCCCCTTTCTCGCCAGCCTTCAGGTTTACTTGCGATTTGTGGATTTCTCAGCAACCGGTTTGTTTCTCAGGGTCCGCTTTCTTGGCTCCTGGACGGCCGTTCAATTGTGTTTTCTGGGAGAGGCTTTAGGGACCTCCTCTCCAGTCGCCATCTTGTCTTCTCTCGGTTCGGCCTAATTTGATATTGCAGATAACAAACTTGTGAGCTAAGATTTGCTAAAAATAAAAAAGTATAAAATGGAAGATCAGGCACAGAAAACACAGTGTACTTTTTATTTTTATTATAAACAATTGATTTTAATGTAAATTAAAATGATATTTTGGATTATTTTTGGAGAAACTTCTGCCATTCCCATGTTTAAAATATCAACTTCTTATTAATTAGATCATTTAAATTGTTTCTGAAGGAAGGAGTTGGGGAGAGAAACAAGAGTTGATATTTTGCACAGAGCAGTTGCCAATTATGAAAGAAACATCTGTCCATTAATGGTTCATCGAAAATATTAAAGTCTATGCAGAGAGTACACACATACACACACACACACACACACACACACACACACACACACATATATATATATATATATATATATATATATATATATATATATATATTATGTTTTTCTCTGGAACACTAATTTTACTCATAAGGGTAAATTTCCTAATTCAGCATTTAAATTGACTATATTAAAATTGTGTCCCCCCAAACCTGTGTGTGCACACATGTGTGTATCCCTCAGGATCACTCTAAGGTTGAATTGCTGTGTAGGAATGAGATTTTTCTCCCTACTCTCACATTTTAAAACAGCTCACACAAGTCAGGCAGGGACTGCCAACTTTTTGGTTTATAATTCCCTCTTTGTGCTAATGCCCTTAGAGGGGGCAAGAGGGAACTGGCATGGGAAAACAATAAGCCCTTTCTTTTCTTCTTTATCATTCTACATAAACTAAAAGAAAGATAAATAGAAAGAAGAGAGGGAAGAAGAGGAGGGAAGAAGAAAGAGGAAAAAGGGAGAGAGGAACCAAGGAGGAGAGAGAGAGAGAGAGAGAGAGAGAGAGAGAAAGAAAGGAAAGAGGAAAGAGGGAAGAAAGAAGAGAGAAGAGGGGAGAGAGAGAATCTTTTCACTTAATAGTTAGCACCTGAACAAACACCCACTGAATTGAAATATTTTTCATCCCTCTGGCAAACTGCATGTGGTCTTTGTTTTGGTTGTCCTCAGACAGGCCCTTTATCTGTGCAGACTGGACACCTGAGCTGTGACAATTTAAAATTAGTTAATTATTTATAATTCAAGCTATGTGTGAAAAGCAAACAAAAGACATTGCTTAACAGTAAAGACATTTAGTAAAGAAGACTGGACAGAGATGTCTTTCTTGAATAAAATGACATTTTTAGTTATTTTTCTATGTCTTGAACTATTACCCCTGAGGTACCTTTAGATTCACCAGGGAAGAGAAACTGAAAGAATTCTAAACGTCCCACAAGTCTCTATTGATTCTCCAGATGGGTCTTTTGAAGTAGTTTGCTACTTGTAGAAAGGGTGAGCATGCGTTATTCAATAACTCCTAAAGTTTTACCGACACCGTATGTCAAGTAAATAATTTTTCTTGCTTTATTTGTAAAATTTTTCTTGCTTTATTTATAGTCAAGCCTTCATTTGACTATAAATTGTACCAAAGATTGAATGCTCAACTTCAGGTTTAATTTTAAGATTTAAATGGCTGGCTCCTTTACTTGCTCTATTGTATTGTCTCTTATTATTTACCACATAGAATACTGGTTTTCCTTTAAAAATGTGCATTTCTCCCCTTTGTTTTCAGATGCCCAAATATTCATGCCTATAGGGATCCACATTCTAATAACTTGGGACAGAAACTTGTCATGAAATATAAACTCCATACATATAAATATTATAGATTTGCTCTAAAAGTCATATTTGTACATTCTATCTATCATAAAATTTATAGTACAAATAGATCCCCTTTTCTCCTGTTTGATTTAAAATAAGTTGTAGTCTCTTGAGTTCTAGAGTTTCTGTAAGAACAACAGAAGGAACACTCAGCTAATGTTTAGTATCCATATGTTTCATTAAAGTGGCCAGATGTCCTGCATTTGTCAATGAGAACAGAGAATTGTTTTCTTTTTCTCTCCTGATTATTTCCTTCAAAAAGTCTATCATGAATACATTTTGTGTCTTCACTGGCCCTCCTCGCAATAGCTATTCACACCTTTCTCTAAGAACATAATTGTTAACCTACTGCTTTTGTGCTTGGGACTTAAGGAAAACAAAGTTTGTTGTTCTTTTGTGGCTCTGTAGTTTATTGTATGAAAAATGATATCAGACTTCTCATCTGTAGTCATAAATTCATAATTTAAAGCAGGCAGTACTTTTTTTAAAGGCTGAGCTCTTACATATATTTAAAATCTCTTAAATAGTGAATTTAAATAATAAGCTGTGATTCTCTTCACATAGTAAATACTATCAGGAAAAACTGTCTAGGACTTAGAAATGAAAGAGATTACTGGACATCCTTCAAAATGGAGTGCTGTGTTTTCTGTCAGACTCTTCGATGATTATCAGACTCTTAATTGGTGTTTTCCTTTGAGTAACTTTCTATTGATTAGGCCAGGTATTGCAATCATTTTAGTTTCAGAATCCCATTACATTATTAAAAATTGAGGACCCCATATAGAACTTTTGTTTGTATAAGTATTATCCATTGATATTTACTATATTATACATTAAAACGAAGAAATTAAAATATATATATTTGTTATTTTAAATAACAATAATAAACTCATCACTTATTAACAGAGGCACCTGCTGATTTTAATAAAAATTATTATATTTTCCAAAATAAAATGTTTAGGGGAAAGCAATATTGTTTCATAATTTTGCAAATTTCTTTAATATCAATCTTGATAGAGGACCCCTGGATTCTCAAGTTTGTTTCTGCTTTCTATTGGTTACAGTCTGTTGTTTTGGTTCAAATATATTTAAAAAATTTTTAGCTCCACACAGATATGTAGTCAGAAAAGGGAGGAGTGTTTTAAGAGTCCTTTCATATAATTGTGCGTGTTCTTCATTGATAAGAAACCAGTGTTTGACAAGTGATAGTTTCTTAAAGGTTAATTGCAGTGTAAAATCAGAACCCACACCAATGAACTTTTCATATTGTTTCTTTTAAATTCAGTGTCCCATCTTCCACTTTAAATGGATCATTTATCTGTGTTTGATTATATAACATCGTGCATTGGTGGTTTGGAAAATATTGGTTCACAGATATAAGCAGATTTTCTAAATGTTGACACATTTGCTATCCAATATTTTAAAAAATCAAATTTGTTCATATTTGTTCATCTCATCAGACATTTTTAAAAATTAGATGGTCTAAAGGGAGCACATACTTATTGTTGTTTGGCACATATATGTAGAGAGTCCATTAAAATGTATTTTCTTAAAAGAGATCATCGCACAAATATGTAAAAAGCATGTAAAAACATAAGCACAAAGCTTTGCATCACAGCATTGTTTAAAGTAGAGAAAGATTGGAAATAACCTGAGATTTTCCTTAATAGATAACTTATTAAACAAAAATAAACAGAGATTATTTTATACTCATTAAAATACTGTGTGTGTGTGTGTGTGTGTGTGTGTGTGTGTGTGTGTGTGTTGTATTTAATGTCAGGAAATGTGTACATGTGCTATTGTGGAGTGAAAAATTTTGTTATAAAGCTGCATAATAGCATGGTCACATTTGTAGAATTTTTGTGTACACATATTGGCATAAGTAGGATAGAAAGATAGATAGATAGATAAAGTTTTCAAAAAAATTCTCCAAAATGTTAATCAGAACCTAGTATCTCTAGGCTGAAATTTGAGGGCTTTTGTTTCTCTTTGTAGTTTTTTGATTATTTGATTTTTCTTACTAGAAGCATGTGTAAGCTTTTATAGTCACAGAAAACAATAAAGCTATTTTCTTTTCAGAAAATGAAAGTCTGTTTTGTTTCTAAAATAGAAAACGTACATGTGTTTTATTTTGACAGTTGATGTTGGCAAAAGCTCAAAGTGAGGTGTTGCTCATGTGCGACTAGTAGAAGTATTAGTGCAATCTTCCTGACCAGCAATTTGGCTTAACATTCCTAAAATTTTTATACTTGTTCATCTAGCCACTTCACCGCTACTAATCAATCATACAGAAATACTGAGACATATACTCAAAGACTTGTGTAATACATTAGGGCCAAGCCATAGGAATAATTTGAATATATTATGGTGTATCTCTTTGATAGACTACCATTCAGAGTAAGCTGTGAATGTTACGGTTTTGCCTGTTGGAATATCTATAGTTGCAAGCTATTGTAATTTGGGAAAGAAAGAAATAAGAAGTTGAGAAATGGTGGGTCACAGGCCATCTTTCCCACTTTTTGGTCTGTTCTGTGGAATTTGTTTTCTTTTCATTTCTTTCTTTCTCTGCTCCTTCTTGGACTTTTAGTCTCTACTATTCTTTGTCTCTAGTTGCCACCACTCTGGTTTGTTAGTGGTCCACGATTCTAAGTGTTAGAACTACAGGTCCACATTCTTAAACCTTTCTTATTATATTTTATTTCTGAGGTTCAGAAATTTTATACTATTTCAAAAACCATTTGTATCAAGAAAGAAGAGCGGGTTTTTTTGGTTTTATTTTCATTTTTTAAATATATCTTTTAATTACTGTTGAGATACAATATTATATTAGTTTCAGGTGTAAAACATAGTGATTTGACATTTATGTACCATATGAAATGATCACCCTGTTGAGTCTAGTACCCATCTGATACCATATATAGTTATTATAATACTATGACTATATTCCCTAAGCTGTAACTTCTATCCTGTGACTAATTTTGTAAACTGCAATTTGTATTTCTTAATCTCTTTACCTTTTCCACCCATCCTTTCAACTCTACTTCCATGTGGCAACCATCAATTTATTCATTGTATCTATAAATTTGCTTCTGTTTTGTTATTTATTTGTTTTTTTAGATTTCACATATAAATGAAATCATATGGTATTTGTTTTTTTCTGTCTGGCTTATTTCACTTAGCAGAATACCCTCTACATCTGTTCATATTGTTTCAGATGGCAAGATTTTATTTTTTTAATGGCTGAGTAATATTCTATTGTGTATATGTACTACCTCTTGTTTACCCATTCATCTATTGATGAACACTTACATTGCTTCCATATTATGGCTATTGCTAATAATGCTGCAATGAACATAGGAGTACATATATCTTCTCAAATTAGTGTTTTGGATTAAGAAAGCATAGTTTTTAATCAATTATTTTACATTATAAAGAAATATAGAAGTGAATATAAGTATACTAGAGATACTCATAGATGCCAGAATATATATTTTCCATTCAGAGAACAGAAAGAATTGAATATTGAATAGTTGTATATCTTTGTTTAAGGATGGTATAAATATAAATTTTCTTTTCATATTTTTCTTGTAAAATTATCAGAAATTATTTTAAAATATATTTCCTAGGTACCCTTAAGACCTTTTTTGAATAGTTTTTCTTTTTTTAATTCAGTTTAAGTTTCTGAGCTCTCAAGAACAGCCATAGTAGAATCAAATCGAAAAGTCACAAAACCCCAGATTCAGCACACCTGGGTTCTGAGGGTTAACAGCTAGAAAACTACCTCAATTTTAACTAAATTGCTGATGTATAGGATCTGAGTCTTTCTCTAATTTTACAGTAAAAGAGAAATTCCCAAACTGTCCAAAGGATTACCTTTCTTTTTTTTTTTCTTAAGTAAAATTCTATAAATCCAGGTTGATTGAGAATAATATGCATCTTTTAATATATGGTTGTGCTTTTCTTTTAAATAAGAAAGGAGTCTATATTGAATTTCTAATAAAAAATTGTCAATGCATTGTAGAATGTGTTTTTGAAGCCAGATCCAGGGCTGAAGATACCATTATTGTATGCACAGAAGTCATTGTGCTGTATTTGGCTATACCAATACAGGAAGAGAAAGAAACAAAAGACGTATGATATCTAAAAAACCAAGTAGAAAATAATTTTCATCTTAAACTTTTCATTTTAATTATAACTTTTACTGTCCAAAACTATATCTCAGTTATGAAAAGAGAATTTCACTACATCCAGGCAATGTTAGGTTTATTTTTCATGTATTCCCATTTTGTTACTATGTTTAATGATTAAATCTAAAGGAAATTTAAATAGATTCCTCACTAAAGGCAAACACAAAATGCAGCCACAACAACAAAAAACAACAACAAAAAAACAAAAGAAAAATAACCCCAAAACCCTATAAAATAGCTATTTCTCACCAAAAGATCTAGTAAAAAATTCTATTTTAATTTCTTGTCATCTGTGATAATGTCTTTATTGTTGTTTAAGTCACATGCATGTGGAGGGAATTTAAAGTGATGTGAATTTGTGAAGAAAATTCACAGGGCTTGGGGTTTTGGTTCGTGTGGATTTACCCACTCTAGTTATATTGAGGTTAGGTTTCAAATGAATCCAAAATTTTTAAAGAAGACCTGATATTGCTGCCAAGATTTGCATAGTATAGAGTGTAAATTATTATTATCCCTAATGATAACAAAGGAAGCATTATGTATTTCTAAGCACTCATTGCACACAATATGTCTAATGGCACTTTCAACTTTTCAAAGAGCTGCTTTTATGCTATGTGAACTTGAACATACTGAGCTAAAAGGTTGGTTTTATAAAATTGTAGCATTAGTAAAATGAAAACAAACAATTTTAGTCCCATTGAAAAAATAAGGTCACTTATTATGGGTAAATGAAAATTATACATTATTATCATAAAGTGTTAAATCATACATGTATTTATATGCCCTAAAAAATCTGAATACTCTTGAGGAAATTATTTTTCCAAAAAGTGCTTTGTTTTATATTAATGCATATGCATTGGAGCATGTTTTTTCTCTCCAATATATTCGCCTTTATATTTTAAAATCAAACTACTTTGCTTTTCAGTCATAATTTTTATAATGTTTTACTAAAGAAAAGTTCATAACAACATATACAGAGTGATGGGATGAAGTGAAGAGGGACTTTTTATAATGGATCCATTATATTTACATAGCATTTTACATTCACAAAGTTATTTACATATAGTGTTTTATTGCTCCTCAAAACAACTTAGTTGTGCAAATAATTTTTACAGTGATCAAATGACAACACTGTGGTCCAGAGAGATTAACAGTTGCTGGTTAAATGGTGAATTTGAAAAAGCACCCAGCTCTCCTGACCTCTTATTGAATGTTCGTTCTTTCCGTTACTACATAGAAGTAGGCAGTCACTAACTCACATACTGGAGGCTATCATGCTGGCATAAATCCTTGATCATAATTGACCTAAGGTATTCTGATCTACAACTGTTTAAATTAAAATTCAACAAATAATTGCTCAATTTTAAAGGCCTGCAAAGGGAATCTATTACTCAGAAAACAAAGAAAAGTTTTTATTGAATTGAATTAAAGTGATTCATTTATTGTTTTGTTTTTTAAAGATCTTTTCATTGATTATTTTAAAAATCCCTTAGGAAATTCTTCATGAATGAAGTTCTGCTACTTACTTTTTTCCTTCCTTGGAGTAGTTCGAATTTTCTTCCTCTTCATGTCTACTTTTACTTCTATAACCCGCCCCCATGCCAAGTAGCTTTTTACCATTCTTTTCAGGCTTGCATCTCTTTTCTGCTCACTGAAGACTGGCTTACCACAAAGATACATTTCAATGTGTGGTAAGGTATTTAAAGTCAAATTTTAAAGAACAGAGTAATGCCTTTAACATTCTTCTAGAGTTGATTCTGACTTTATAAACATGTATTGAGTTGAAAATCATTTTATTATAGTGAAATTTTTGATCATTCTCTTCATGCTCTTGACCAAAATATTTTGAGATTTTATTAAGTGTAGAGATCTATCCTAAGTGCTGGGAATTAAAAGATGATTAAAACCCAGTCTTTGATCTTGAGAAGCCTTGAGTTGAGTAAAATCTTCCAATTGAGTATATTGGCATGTTTATTTTTGGCCTGTTTCCAAATTTTTATCAGAATTTTTGTTAGGCCTTTGATTAGCCATCACTGATTGGTCCTGATACTCCACACAATGGAATTTCATTGGCTACATTAAATTGGAAGGGTAGGGATGGGTTAGACAGATAACGGCCTTTTTGATAATAAAAGCAACCTTAATCCAGTGTTATCGAATGTGGAAGAGTGAGAGTTCGAAGAGCCATAGTTAATGTGTATTAAAGAAAAATTACAACTCATTTTTTGATATTCCATCTGAATGGTTTAATTCCTATTTTTTATTTTTTCAAAATAGATTTGAATTTTCCAGCTACTACTACAATGAAACCTGTCTCTTCTTATTTCAGAGGTATGATATTTTGAAGAGATTTAGATAAAGTATATCAATAGTAAGGTATTTTTCATAAGCATTTTATAGGTTAGCTAATTAAATATTAAAATTTTGTCTAGGTGTGAAGTAGGATTTTTTTCCAAGATTTTCAATGCATTTGAAAAATAGTGAAACCCTGTATTTCATTAGCAAAGAGCTAGCTATAAGGATTTGAACCTGTAATCAAGAATTGCTAAATGCTTCAGTTTATAAATTGTTTATTTATCTAGGATGCTCCATCCAAATCTGTTCTGCTTGAGTGTATGGGCTAGTTCTCTGCTTACTGTATCCTAGACAATACAGGTTCCTATGGTTCATATGTGACTGAAGCCAAGCTGATTATGTATAGAAATGCTTAAACATTGTCGGGATGAATCCACTCAAAGTTACTAGGTTTTCACTTGAAAAGGAGCCTGGAAATTGTGTTTTAAATGGCATTCTATCTTCTCTTAAAACCCTTGGCTCTCTAATGTAGCCAATGTAACACATAAACTCTTCCCGGAGGACAGGCAGACAAGCACAGGTTTTGGTTCACGGACAACTTTGTTCCACCACAGTTGTATCAGTGCCACCTTCATGAAGCTAATGTGCCTTTTTGGCCCTACTGCCCCACCAGCAGGCTGGAGTCTCTATTCACCTAACAAAAACGATGTCTGCTTGACTGTGGAATGCTAGCATGGTATTTCTAATGATAACAATACCAAGAATCATGTACTTAGACATATATACATAGCAGGCAATCTTGTTAGATTAATAGTGGTATGGAATTATTTTTTCTTGGCCACCCATTCTAAGAAATGATATATCATATCTTTAATGTCAGGGGAATACATTCTATCATTTAAGCATTCAATCAGTTATTGAAAAATCATTTGCTGAACACTATTCACGGTGTTTGTCTCTGTTCTAGTTGCTGGGGATATGGAAGCAAGTAAGAGATGTTTAATTTTTATAGGCCATAGACTTGTAAGCAAGTTTGAGACAGATGAGCAGGGTATGCCTCAAGACAACAAAAGAGGAGAGATTGAACAGCATCACTGTGGAGAGAGAAATCTGTAGAAGCAAGAAGGCTCCACAGATAGAGGGGTTTGGGCTGAGCATGTGGCATTATTTATTTATTTGTTTATTCGTTCCTGTTTCTTATTGTCTCCTAGGATGAGGAAAATTAACCTTACTTAATTTAACAGTCATAGTTTCAACTTTACATTAATGATTTCTTTTAATTCCCACAACAAATGTCTGATATGTGTGTGTGGTTCCTTTAAACATATGAGAAAGTTGACCCTCAGAGATTAAGTGACTTACTCAAGGTCACACAGCCAGTAACTGGAGAAACTGAATCTAAAAATACTCTCTTGGCATCAGTTCTCCTGCTTTTTTCCATCAATATGCTGCATCTATTTGATGGTATTTTGGCGTCATAGCCATAGTTTGTGACTTAAGTCTTAACTCACAACTGATTATCCAATTTGATTTTTGTTGATCCAAATGCTAAAGAATTTCCCTGTGCTTTTAACTGCCAGTATTATAAGAATAAAGAAAAATTATACAAGTAATAATGTTTGTTGCATAATTATCAAATGCCAGGCACAGCATTTGTACTTGAGTGGTTTAGCTCACAATAATTTTATAATGCAGCTACTTCATTTCCACTTTACAGATAAGCAAACTGAATCTTGCAGTAATGGAGTGACTTGCCCAAAGTTGCACATTTAGCATATAGAATAGCTTAGATTTAGTCATGGCAGTCTGATTCCAAAGCTCAGGAACTTCACCACTATTTTCAAATATCTGATAAAACACAAGTTTAGTACACCCTATGAAAGTTCAAGAATTAATGAAATAGATGCTCCAAATTATCTGGAGACCCTTTGCAGACTTCAAAAATATAAGATTTTTCTACTGCATAAACCTGAAAAAAAATAGAAAAGATGTGGTATTTAGAAACCTACACTGTGCTTTTTCCTTCATTCACCTTTATACCTGTCTTAAAACATAAGATGATATAACAGCTTCATATTTATGTGTAACACACTTGTGTTTTAAAGTATGGCTTTCTAGACAGCCAAGCAAGTGTACATAGTATGATCTGGATGCTTTCACATAACCTCTCCGCCCACATTGTCCCAGAAGTGCTTTCTCAAAAATACAGTGATGCCTTCTTCCTGTCACTTTGACTCAACTTTTAGATTTGGCCAAGAAGTAAGAGAATCTATCTTTTAAGCAGATTGAAATTTGTTTGTATTTCTCTATCTTAGAAGAGCTTCTGGATTTTTTTTTCCAAAGCATGTAGGAAAAAGAGGAGAGAAAGTGAGAGAAGAAAAGTAAGAGAGAATATAAATTTTAGAGACTGAGAATCAGTGTGATTTTTTTGATTCTTGACTATGAATTGGCTTTCATGGAGTCCTAAATCAGTATGGTCATCTGGTAGAGGTTCAGATGTCTGAATATTCGGAGGAACATTATGGTTGGATGATAGATCACACAATCCTAAAAAAGTAGTGATGAAAAGAATTTTTGTGAAGTCAGCCATTTAGTGCAGCAAATCCTCGGGTTTTTGTCCATTAAATCAAACAAAAAATAAAATATAAACACCCACTACGACTCTTAGAATGGACTTCCAGAGTATCTGTCTTAAAATTATTTTTAGAATATAGTCTAAAAATTTTATATTTGGTAAGTTTCCTTTTCTTATCCTCATAGTGGTGTGAAGTATCCAGGGTTAAATGGAGAAGCAGGTAGGAGGCTAAGAGATTTAGATGTGCTGAGAAGGTAAGTCATCCAATCAGTAGGTTATTTCTCTTTATTCGTGTGATGAAGGTCAGGGATCTAACTATATGTGGAAAACTAAAGATGCACCATTTGTCCCAATTGGAACCCCAGATTTTGCAGTGATTATAGTACATGGATTAAATAGAATTTGAAGAACAGCAGAAACATTGAGAACTCCATGCCCCTGTTACAGTGTGGCTGCCTAAGGGGGTATGAGGTATTTCATGCATCTGGAATGAAGAACAAAAACAAACCTAAGAAGAAAAAAGACCATCTTTGGCTTGAAGTAGTACTTGAGTTAATCAGATACCTTATTTGAAGATCTAGGTTTATGTTGAAAATAAATTATTTGAGCAGTTCTGATATGCAGTATATGGTTCAGACAAAGACACAATCTTCTAAATATTGACGTTCTTTCCTGAAGCCTTGATTTTCCTAATGGTCAAATTAATAGTGATTAGTTTACTAACCACATAACTCAGGGGAATCATGTTAGCATAAAATGATCATGCCTCACAAATTTACTTGCTAGTGGTCAAATGTCTACATTCTTAATCTCTTATTATGAAATTAGTTTTTAAATTTAGTTGTATTTCCAGTTGCTGCCGGGCATGGTATGAATTAGATGTTTGGTGGGAGTGCTATTTAGCTCAATTAATTAAACTTTTTTCTGCTCATCTTCTGGACTGATTGAGTACTTCATTTTCTAGGGTTGGTTAGCTCTTGAAGAGTGCTTTTAGAAAGGTGCATGGACTGTAACTTTGCAGTTTGCTCCTCTAAAACAAAAATTGTATATATTAAAATAAACTTGAACACCTGGCAAAAGAGCTGCTTACAAGTCATTTTTATTTTAGAGACTTTAAAATAAAACATGAGAATAACTGAGTTACTGTTGATTTCAGTTTAGCTCTTTTGGAATTGCAGAATTCTATTTTTTGCTGCCATTTTATAATTTTGGGAGTTATTTTGAGAATAATTTTTAGTGTTCTCAAAATAAAAGTATGTATTTTAAGTGCTAGTGCAAATTAAAAGAACACTTATTAACACTATCAGAGAGACTGAGACTTTGGAGGGGAAAGAGTTAGAGAATGACACTTAGATAAATGTGCTAAGCAAAGGGAGACCATTTATATAGCATCTGATTTCTGAATTATTTTGCTTTGTTCTTCCATGAAAACAGGAAGTGCTATGTCACATGAAATCACTAAAATAATAAATTCTCATATATTCTTCAGAGAAAATTATGTAGAATCTGATTAAAATATAATGTGATGACTAAAAGAGGAAATTAACATAGAATATCATTGTCTTCATCCTTCAATATCACCTCTGATTCTAAGGTTATTATTAGGCATTCATTTGTAATGAGGCATCTCATCTCCTATGTCAATTACCACAATAAAATTCCACAAGAATCTATACGGCCTCCCAGAGCACCAACATAACACAAAGATTGACAGGCCCTTTTGATCAAGTTGTGTACCAAAAATACAACATATTCACCAAAAAATGAAATCATTTTATATCTTCTGTCACTAGACTTCATGGGGTAGTTAAGTGACCTACAAGAATATTTTCTTTGATGTATTTAAGGCAAAGTAAACTTGTGAATATTCCTACTTGGAGTAAGATTATAAAAAGCTAATGTTTATACAGAAAGTAATTTACCTATCATTTCCAAAATCTATTTCTTTTTCTTCAGATGTTGTTATTGGGTTCAGTCTGGTTTCTCTTGCCTTATCCTAAAGTAAAATTCATTTGTGCTGATGACATCATAATTTATAAGAGAGAAATTTTTCTATTTTCTCCAGAACCAGAGCATATACACTAAGGTCATTCCTGCGGCAACTAGCCATTACAGATTCAAGATATAACAGCAACAGCAACAACAAAGTCAACAGGAAATGCACATAATCAATTGCAGCCATGTGATATCAAAAATAGCAATGACAAATACTCAGTTAAAAAATGAAAGTTCTGAGGAAAAAAATACCAAGGTATCAATTTAACTCTTAGAAACTCTGTGTTTATATATTTTTTCAGTTCAATTTTTTTTAATGTGATGAAGTTTCTGTTCTTTTTTTAGTATTGGGCCCCAAAAATATCTTCTATCTTAAAACACCAACCAACTTAGTAAAAGTTACCATAAAGTTGTAAAATTTTAAAGTGAAAAAGAAAACAGCCATCATTTAGCCTGTTTTCAATAATGACAGATGATAATAATGACAGATTATCAGAAATACCTAGAATTGTACACACATGCATAAGTATATGTGTATATATAATATATTTGTTATGCAAATATAATTATATTTTTAATGTATAATTATAGCTTGTATAAGTTAGACATATACATATATTTATGCTGTTGAGTTTCATTTCTGGAGTTTCAATTCTAATTCAGTAGGTCTATAACTTTGTATATGAGATAACTGAAGGCTAGGTATATTGGCTTATTTATTAATATCAATTGTCATACAACCAACAGACTAGTTACAGGTAAAATCCAGGCTTCCTGATTTTTTACTCTTTCCATTAACCCAAGTTTCTTCTTCAAGATGTTTTATGAGAAATAGCTAATACTGTCTGTCACTTCACTAACAGCTTTCTCTAATTTTTGTTTAATGAGAAATTATTTATGCTGCTGATTCCCTGCTTAGTCTTTAAAGGTAACCTTATATTGTGTTTGTATGTAAAAATAAAGCTGTTAACACTTGGTTCCTTTGATTTGAAAATGATTTTTGCCTGTTTTCTCATTTCCCTTTGTTAAGATTTATCTTCCAGTTTGTGGGTTTTTCACTTCAAAGTTAAACTATTTAAACCCAGAAAAAAGCAAACCGTTTATTAAACTCACTTGCTTAACAATTTCAGAGAAGTCTGCCAATGAATTGTTTATTGAGGGGGGGGGGGTGTCCTTTCTTCCTTTCTTTCTCTCCTTTCCTCCCTCTTATAATCCCCAAAGGAAATGGCAGATGTGAATAGCTGAAATGGAATGGAATATACTGACTTGTTTGCCTAGTTCATACGTGACTGCCCTCTGTTGGATAAAATTATATCTGCTCTAATATGTTAGATTGTCTTGCCCTCTAGTGGTTTGGGCAGAAAATAGTAATGAGGACACTGAAAAACAATGCATGAAGGGTCAGGTAATTATTTCTTCACGTTTAAATAACAAAATTCAACCAAAAGCTTAATTTAATAATGACTATAATATTAAAGTAAGAAATTACCTTGCTTATACCTCAAATTTTATTTATAGCAAAATCAGTAGAATCATTAAATTGCATGAATCTGTTATGTAAGGATTATGACTTTATGATTACTTTTTATACACAACTCAATCTATCACTTCTTTAATTGCAAACTTCTAATAGTTGGTTTTTGAAAGTGGAATTTCTTAAATTAGAATGAATTTCATTCACTATGGCTGAGATTTTGGCAACTGAAGTAATAACATTCAAAGGAGGTTTCAAATTTTAAAAAACCTCATTTTTGAGGAAAAATGTTTGTGACTTAAAATATGAAAGCTAAGTTGCCTATATTGAATTTTCTAACCACTCTTTAAATTTAGTTTAAACATAAACATCATAATCACTCATTTATTTCATTCTAAATTAATTGAGCATAACCTATTTTGCTTCAGGTAAATAAGAAATAAATAAGACAAATCTTTTGTAGCTTACAGTAATCAGATGTGAAGATTCTGGCAGTCTTGTTTCTAAGGATATATGAATTTTTAGGGTGATGTGTTTCATTACCCTAAATTGACCCTTTTCATGACTCTTATGAAGTGATTTTTTTTCCTTTTTTGTCATCTCAATAATTCATCTCAGCATAGGGCAATAGGAAGTTTTTAGAATCACTCATTTTTCTCTCCTCTAATATTGAATTCTCATCCATATTAGGCCTAGTAGACTACTGAGCTTATTTGGTATCTTCTAAATCTTCAGGATAGAGCTGGTCACAACTTCATTTGTGTACCTTGTACAAACCACATTAAAGTGTTTTTTATGTCCATCTTATTCCTGAACATTAAGAAACTTTGGCTATGTACATTGTTTTTTTTAATTTAAAAATAATTGTTAAACTTGCTTTGCACTTAAAATTTTTCCATCGTTCTTTTTTTGGGGATCACTGTTTAAATCAGACATTACCAATTCTAATTGGCTTCTTTTGCATTTTACCTTTTAGATGTTCTATCTTTCTATACATTCTAGAAAGTTTCTTAAAATATTAACTTTCACCTTTCAATTAATTAATCTTTCAATTATTTTTTAATTTCTAAAAGCTATTTCTTATTTGCAGATTGTTCTTTTTCAAAGCATACTATTTTTATTTCATGGATGCTATATTTTCTTTAGTTTCTCTAAAGAAAACCTTGATTTTAAACAAATTCTCATCATCATGATACATGAATTATGTGTTACTATTGTCTTTTCTCTATTATGTTGCAAATATCCTCCAAACCATTTTGAATACCGATTTTCTGCTCACATTTAAGAAAAAGTAAAAAGCTGTGTAGGCGCGCGCGCGTGTGTGTGTGTGTGTGTAAGTTCACACTTTATATTAGAATGAGTGAGGGCAAGTAGCCATTAAACTAGAAAACCTATAAAGGTTAACATAAGGAGAGCTTTGCTCTATAATTTTTCATTCAGAGTTGCACTAGATAGATGATGTAATTTTTATTTTTAATTTGTATATTTTTTTAAATTCATTTTTATTGTTAGACTTATTGGGGTGACATCTGTTAGCAAGGATTACATAGGTTTCAGGCATACAATTCTACAGTGCATTGTCCACTTGATGTATAATAAGTTCACCTCCTAATGTGACTTCTCTTTCCATCACCTTATATTTAGCTTCCCCCCCTCCTCTCCCACCCCCTCCCCTTTCTCCCCTCCCTGACCCACTCTTCCCCAAGTAAACATTAAACTATTGATTGTGTCCATGGGTTATTTGTTCATTTCTTTTTTCTTTGCTTTCAGTTTTATATTCCACATATGAGTGAAGTCATACAGCTCTTTGTTTTTTCTGTCTGGCTTATTTCACTTAGCATGATGATCTCCAGGCCCATCCATTTTGTTGCAAATGGCAATATTTTATCTTTTCTTATAGCTGAGTAATATTCCATTGTGTATATGTACCACAGCTTCTTCATCCAGTCATCTGTCGCAGGGCACTTTGGTTGTTTCCATGTTTTGGCCACTGTGAACAGTGCTGCAATGAATATTGGGGTATATAAGTCTTTAAGGACAAAGGTTTTCAAGTTCTTTGGGTAGATCCCCAGAAGGGGGATTGCTGGGTCAAATGGTAGCTCCATTCCCAATTTTCTGAGGAACCTCCACACTGCCTTCCACAGTGGTTGTACCAGTTTGCACTCCCACCAGCAGTGTACCAGAGTTCCTTTTTCTCCACATCCTCTCCAGCACTTGTTATTCCTTGTCTTG
>PVJL010000394.1:379168-417029 GCA_004026885.1 Lyroderma lyra | reverse complement strand
CCCACAATCATACTTCCATGAAATAGATAAAAGATTTATTAGATTTATATGGAACCATAAAAGACCTCAAATTGCCAAAGCAATACTACATAAAAAGAATAAGGCTGGTGACATTATACTTCCTGACTTCTATTTATATTACAAAGCATCAATAGTCAAAACAGCTTGGTACTGGCAGAAGAACAGAAATATAGACCAATGGAATAGAACTGAAAACCCAGAAATAAACCCACAAATATATGGACAAATAATTTTCTATAAAGGAGCAAAAAACATACAATGGGGAAAAGACAGCCTCTTTAGTAGGTGGTGCTGGGAAAACTGGAAAAACATATGCAAAAGAATGAACCTGAGCTGTGAACTCTCTCCATATACAAAAATTAACTCAAAATGGATTAAAGACCTTCATATAAGACCTGCAATAATAAACTGTATAGAAGAAGACATAAGTACTAAACTTATAGACCTAGGACTCAAGGAAGACTTCATGAACCTGTCCTCAAAGGAAAGGGAAGTAAAAGCAAAAATAAATGAATGGGACTCTATCAAACTAAAAAGCTTCTGCACAGCAAAAGAAATCATCAACAAGGCAAAGAGACAGCCAACTGAATGGGAGAAAATATTTGCAAATAACGCATCAGATAAGATGATGTAATTTTTTAAAAGAGAAGAACCCTATGATTTTCATTCACACTAAGTGCCTGGTAGCATGGGTATGACATGTGGTGGTGGGAGATTTCTACTCTCTACTGACCTTAAGGTATATGAGTTAAAGTCACTGAATTGTCCCCTTGAGCAGGTTATGTCTCCCCTTGACTTTTGTCTTCTGCAGTTTCCTTTTCAACTATTCCAGTCTGTAATTTAGTGGCACTTTTTGATTTACCCTTTTTTTTTTGTCTATTTCAAAAGTGTATAGTTCTTGCCTGTTGATTGCATTGTCACCATTTTCTTAATTGTGGACTTTACAGCTCTTTATTTTCTTTACTATAAATTTAAGAGGTTGTAGGGATGGAAAGAGGTGCCTGTGATCAGTCCACCATTTTGAAACAGAAGCCTTAAGAAGGTCGAAAATAGAGAATATGAAACCCTTGTATTGTTTTTCTGCTGAGAAAATAGTGGTAGAGAGTAGTATAGCAGTACTATTTTAATTCTCTTCATGTTTTTAAAGCCTACATATTGGATTAAACACACTATTTTAATCCAATAATAAAATATTAAAGTGCTTTCTGAAGTCATTTTGTCAAACTTCAATTTGGAGGTTGGAATTACTTCTATACCATTCCCTTCAATCTGCTTCCAGGGTATACTTAATCACCCTCACTGAGTACTTAATGAAGTAGAAATCATTGGAAAATTCTGCTTTGTTAGAAAACCCTTCTAATATAGAATTGAGTCCAGCTTCTCTCTTAGTTTCACCCACTAATTCTAATTTATACATTAAAAACATGTGCTTCAGGGGACTCTTTGAACACTTGAAATTGTATATAAAAATAATTGTTTATGTGCATAGAACATTGGCAGAGGGTCCAAAGGTTTAATTATACATATTCTCAACTCAGTCTATAAACAAACAAAAGGCTAAAAGTCACTGGTCTCAAAACAGTACTGTGAAAGGTGGCTTTCTTTAATTTCTGGCAATTCTCCAAATATCTGAGTAACTAAAATCTATTTTGATTTTTATATTTATACAATGAAAGCTTCAAAGTAATTAAATAGTGGCTATTTGAATAGAATTCAAATTTTAAAGGGCTTAATCTAAAGTTATCATAAATCTCTTTGCGGCCATTACCCATAAATAAAAAGGGGTCAATTAGTAAAACAAAGCAATAAATTTAATACACTCTAAATGATGGGAACTAGGGGTCATTGTCATTCTGAAGAAGTAGAATGATCAAAATAATACAGGGCATTCTCTCTGTGCTCTACTGCTAAATCACCACACTTGCAGGCTTTTTAGTAATGAAAGATGGAATCAAGTCAGTGGGAGTTTTGCCTTCACTGACAACACAATGGCACGCTATTTACAAAAGCCATTGTAAACTCTTGAACAACTTTTAGAAAACGTTTTGGTTTGTATAAAATTATTGTGGCTTTGTGGCAAGTATCATAATTATCAGGACTATGAAAATTTTCAAGTTTCTTCATTTTTCTAACGTAATATTTCTTTGTTAAATTATTTAAAAATAAATAATTTTAATGTAAATTAGAAAAATTAGATAAAAGTTACATGAAGTATCACTACCCAGTGTATCAACATTAAACTTTGGTGTATATACTTTCAGAATAAATAGATATTCTTTGACCTTTTTAATTATCAACATATTGTAAATGGCCTTTCATGAGAGTGAATATAAATCTAATGGTTTTGTTTGTTTGTTTGTTTGTTTGTTTGTTTTTTATGTGTGTAGTTCCCTGGCTGGAAATCGAACCCAGGCCACAACATTGACAGTGCCAAAGCCTAGCCACTACACCACCAGGGAACTCCAGCTAAATCTAACTTTTTATTTTAAATTATAACATGGCATTCCTTTGTTTAGATGCACTACAGTTTATTTAATCTAAATAGACATTTTATTTCTATTCTTTTTTTCTATGACCAACAGTATATAATGTAAACCCTATGCATATATATTATGATTATACATATTGCTAAAATTCCCCTGAGATACATTTATATCCCTACCCAAAATGAATTAGAATCTTCTTCCCTTTGGTACACTCAGGCTACACCAGGGTATCAAAGCCCATTTTAGTTTTTACAATCTGTTAGGCAAACTGGGGTATCTGTCCTTGTTTTATGATCATTTTTTTCTTTTTTGGTATGGAAGCATCTCATTGCAAAAGACCACTATTTCTATATAGAGGTAATAAACAGGGTCATTGTGAGTTCTCCTGGTTTTTGAGGCTTGTAATTTCATAAATAAGAGTTATTATAAAAAGCCTATCTATGTGAAGATCCTATCTATGGTTTTGAAATAGCTTTTGCTTGATAATTGAAAAAGATTAATTCAATCTATCTCTATAGAGGAAATACATCCTCATACTCTTATAAGACTAGGAGATGCCATATAAACATCAGTACCTATTATAGCAAATTCCCAATTTGAGGTTATGAGGGTGAAAATAAGGAAAATAATGAGAAAGAAAGGATTGCTGAATTCAGAGATAATCCAAAAGCTTCATTTTGACCAATAACTTATATGAATCTCTGACACCTGGTATTTCTCCCAAAACTGCTAACAATAAATTATTTCAAATAATATTATAGTAAAAAATAAAATTAAATGGTAAAAAATAGATATTCATTTATAACACTCTATTTTAAGATAAGGTTATTAATAAGCAAAAGGTATTTAAAAAGAAGGTAGTAAGAGCCGGGGGACCCAAGATTAAATAAATTGATAATCATTTCCTGAAAAGTTATATTTCATTATTGAATTATTTTAATTATAATACACTTCAGAAATTATTCTATTTTACTCCATATTTTTTTCTCATATCAAAAACCCAGAAAATGGAACCAATGAAACAATGTACAATAGTTTTCTAACTTGTAAAATACATCCCCAAGACTATTATTCTTTATTATATTTTAAATATAATAACCAACCTGTAGTATATTAAAAACTAATAGAAAGTTATGGTTACCCATAATTTTTTCTTAAGACTCAACTGGCATTACATGAATTTATGGATTTTTTTAAAGCCTAAATTCAACAAAAATGTCAATTATGTACTTGGAATGTTCTGAAATTAACCTGATTTGGATTAATATTTTCAGAATATGGTAATGTTAAGTCCATTTTTTTCTATTTCTACACTCTTATTTAGCCAAAAGATTTTAATATTTGTAATATAAATGGCCTAATTTGTTATTCAATGTTTTAAAACCCCAATTATGTAAATGTCTGAGAACATCACCTAGTGCTATAGCAGAGAAACCACTGTGATGCCACTGGGACAATCCATTTTGCTCCCACCTGAGCTGTCTGCATCACAGGGTGGGAGCCTCTGCAGCAGCCCTGATTGCTCATTCACAGCCTGGCTGATTGTATCATCACTATGTACTGTGCCCAACCCCAGGGTAATTTCCTCTAGGCCAGTCTTAACCGGTTGCTGCCTCGGCCTTTGCTTTTTAAAAAATTTTATTTTTCTTGTTAGACTTATTGGGGTTACATTGGTTAACAAGCATTACATAGGTTCCAGGTGTATAATTCTACGGTGCATCGTCTATGTGTTGCATTATATGTTCACCACCCAGTTCTCTTTCCATCACCATATATTTGGCTCTCCCTCCATCTTCTCCCACCCCTCCCTCTTCTTGCACGCCCCCTCCCCTTGCTTTTAATATCATTCCCTTGGTATTACTCCTTTGTTGAATGTTCCACACCCTGTTTTTGGACCTCAGGCCTGGTTTTTGTTGGAGCACATCCTCCTGTGGCTTCTTTCTCTGAGAAGCAGGTGTCGAAAATATTTTGAGCTCTTGCATGTTTGAAATGTGTTATTCTACCCTCATTTGTGATTGAATTGTGTCAGAGTATAAAACTCTTAAGTTAGAAATAATTCTCCTTCAGATTTTGATGTCATTATACTGTCGTCTTCCAATCTCCCACGTTTATGCTGTAAAGGTCCATACCATTCTGAGTCCTGACATTGCATATGTTATATACTTGGCTCCTATTTCTTTTAACTTTCTGGAAGCATTTGCAATCTATTTATCTAAATACTTTTGAAATTTCAAGGTTATGTCCCTTGCTTTAGGCATTATTTCACCTATATTTTGATGGATAGTTTCTCAACCCAATCTTTCAGTTCTGAGAAAAATCATTTTATTATTTATTTTAATGTGTTTCTTATATATTGTTTATCTATCTATCATCTGTCTATACCTATATATCTATACCTATATCATCTATCTCTATCTTTCTTTTTCTCTCTGTCTCCAAGAATTTCTGTTAGCTAGATGTTGGACCAGGTTCTTAAAATCTTTTCTTTTTTCTATATTTGGCCTTTGCTCTACTTTCTAAATGATTTCTTAACATCTTTTGATGTTTAAGATACATCACAATTTTAATACTAATATAGTCTTTTTAATAATCTGATTATTACTTTAAAAAACATCCTGTTCTCATTTTATAGATGCAAAATTTTCTCTTATCTGTAAGTAATATATATATTTTAAATTTATTCCATCTACTCTCTCCATTTTTTCTGAGTTTCTCTAATTCTTCAGAGGTTAATTTTCATCTGTTTGTGTTGATCTGTTCACTCACTTTGGAAATGTTACTATCTTATCTGAAGATGCTTTAATGTCTAGTAATTTCTAAGAATGAGGCATTAAGAAATGGAGGATAAACTCTGTTGGCTTATGGCCTGCTGTTAGGCTTCACATTAAGATTACTAGGATAACAACCTGACCGTGAGACCCCAATTGTCTTTTCTTTGGGTCAGGCAGTATATCCAAAGAAAAACCTCAAACCTAGGATAACAAGCTAATTTTCAGCCTCCTAGGCTACAGCACCGGATATCCAAGCACTGGGAATCCTCACTCGGCATGTACACAGTCACTTACTCACTTTATAAGTACAGGTCTTACACTTGCTCTTTCTTCCATAAGCCTGAGACTGTCTGGTTCAATTTCTCCAGAGAAAACCTTTTTCTTTGTAAATGTAGAAAAGGAGGCTATTTAAATTATGAAGGTAGGGGAGGGAATGAGGGAATGTATTTACTCTACTGCACCCTTCTGTTGATCCTTTTATTTTTATTCCCATTCTTAATAACTATTGTCTGACCTAATACAATTTGGTTATGCACAACTCTTAAGTTCTTTTTGGTGGATAATAGATGCCCACTGAAGAAATTCTGAGGTGAATGACATTAGCTAACCCATCCATTACCTTCTTACCAGGTTATAAAAAATCTAAGTCTCAAACCAAGTTTTGCCCTGCTGACAGACACAAAATCAACAGTTCATATGATCTCTTCTGTTGAATTAAGAAAATCCCAGTTCTTGGTTCCTTTAGGTGTTTTTATCACCACTTGGCTTGAGTGGCAGATTTGGGTAAACACTGAGATTTCTGAACAGGATTCTATAACTCATATAGTTGGAAATCAGCAAAAATATGCAAGGGTTCACAGCTAGACACAGGACTAGTTAGGGATTCAACCCAAACAATATGTCAAAGTAAAAGGAATAGACCTACCTGGCTTCTCATACCTAATTTATACAAGAGTGGGGCAAGTCTCTAAAATTTTATACAATGACCCTATCTTGAATAATTTTAATTTCACCAATGAGAATGCATATCTAATATTTATCAAACTAGTCAATATATTTTATCAACATTTAGTATATTAACCAGCAAGCTTTGGATGCTAATTAAGATATGGGTAGGTAAAGGAAACAAGTGTATCAGCCACATCTGGAGTAGGGGCTTCCTTAGAATGTTGTCTGATCACAAGTCAACTATACATTCTTGATTGGGATTTTGGCTGACCACCCCTGGTTGGACATTCTTGGTTAGTATCTGAGTTACAGTTCAGCTACATAGCATATATGCTGCATCATACTGCCTATCCTCAACTTTTTTACGAAGTCTATTAAGACTGTAACATTTGTTTTCAAAGGAAATTGTAGTTCTAAAAACTGATCCAGGACTCACCTGCATTTATTGGCTTCCTTATATTAACCTAAGTTTTCTAAACTTTCTTGACTGTGTTAAGCCATCTACTTTCTTGTTGACGAATATGGCTGACATCTGTCTTCTGCTATAAAATGCTCACTCATTTTTCTTGTCCTTCTGGATTTATACTCCTTTAAAAATATACTTACTTCCATATTAGTGGGGTTACAGAAACAGCAGAGATAAATTATTTAAACCTCATTTCTTAACCAACACTTCATTAAATGTATTGTTATAAAAGTGAAAATATTTTCTTGTCAGATCATTTAGGCAATATTGGTTAAAAGTATGTATTTTATACTAGTATTTCCTATAAAATCCAGAAAAAAGCTATGGAGTTAATATTTCTTATATCATCTACATCCTTATGCAGAGAGTAGGAATTCCCTACAAACAAACGTGATGGGTTAGAAAAGAAAATAAGAGAAACTCATTAGTTAACTAGCATTGTTTTAGATTCTTCCTATTATTTAAATTATTGTTCATCAGGAACTTCAAATATTCATGAAAAATAAAACGTAAATAACAAAATCACGCAATTAGCCCTTTAACCATGCTCTAAATAATAAATATGGTTGCTGATGAAATACAGTACAGCTCTGGTTGTGAAAATGATGATGAGATTATTGAAGGATGTGATAGTACCTGGAGAAGGGACCAGAGAGGTTTTTGGGCTTGCATACAACCTGCTAGAGTTGATTACAGTGAAAAGTTCCAAAAAGTAGTATCCATGACAGTACTGAGAGTTGCCTTAATTACCTGAAAATGACATTTAATGTTATGGTTTTCTATAAACAGCTTTGTGCTTGAAATAATTGCAAAAGTTGACTTTTAAAACCTAATTCTTTCTATGTGACTATGTCATAACAGTTGGGATTGTTTCTGCTGTCTTTGCCTCAGTTTGGATCATACTTATTTAAAAAGAAGTTTAAAGTCTATTTCAACAGATTATATCAAAATTATAAAATACAGCCACATTGTAAGTTAGATATTCAATGGGCTACATTTTATAATAATATTAGAAACAATTTTAAATTGTAAATGAAGTCATAGTTTCACAATTGGCATTTTTATTATGACAATCATTTCATTACTATCACTATTTAGAATAAACTCATTCAAACCTTTAGCCTTGAATAATATGCCTTCTATATCTAAGCTGTAAGTGCAAATATATGGAAAACATTAGAGCTTTTCATAGAAATACTTTTAGGTTTAAAATTTTAATACTTGAAAATATTTTTCCCAAGCAAAGACATTATGTGGAATATATAGCCTTTTCATCATTCAGTCTTTTGTTTCACATATAATCATTGCCTAACCTGTGTCATCATTAGGTTAAAGAAAAATGAAAAAAATATATAAGATAAATAAATTTTTTCTTCTAAACTATTTCTGGGATTAATGAAATGGGAGAAAATTGCCAGGGCATTGTTGGTATAGTGATTAGCATAGCTGTCTTCCAAATGGGAGAAAATTGTGTAGATAAGTTCTCACAACTAGATTATTTATACCTCACTTCTATGGGCTTTGACAATCACCAAGATTGTCAAATATTTAGAAATTACTAAAGATAATACCATTCTTATTTAATGATGATGTTATAGATCACAACTCTATATAGACAAGCCATATTATATCTGGTTTTTATTCTATGTTTTATTTCAATGTTAGAGTTATTTGGTGGATATACAAATATAGGAAGGTCCTACTGTATGACACATGGACATCGATCTTTCTGTTATAATGATAATAAAAAGATTATCAATTATTATTTATTGAGTCTATTTGTGTGTTGTTTTACAATAATTCTATGAGGCTGGTAATAGTATTTTCACATTTTATATTTTCACATATTATTGAGATAAATAGAAATATAATTCATTCAAGCACAGACTAGGTGGGGAGGAAATTGACATTTCTTGAGTACCTTATATAAGAACTAGAAAAATTATTGAATATTATATCTATACTCTTGTTTGATATTTATAAAGGTTTTAAGAGGATATTCTTATTTCTATTCTGCAAGGAGTTAAGACTCAGAGATACTAAGTTAGTCAAGGTTGCACAACTAAGGTATCACAAATTCCAGAAACAATGCAGTCTTTTTAGTGCACTTTATTGTACATAGAAAAAGTTACATGAGACATGAAATATAACGTGTAAAATCATTAATATTTATGTACATGAACATTTACAATGACTTAAAAATATACAAGTTTCAATGTTGACTTCACCTATAGCCATTAAGCCACTGGGTAAACATTCTATAAATAAATTAATCTAGTTTATGATATATAAATATATTTATCTTTAGTATTATTTACTCAGATAAAGTGAACAAAAGTTCACCCTATATCTAGTACTTGAATCAGTTCAAAAAGTTATTTTTATTGTTATTACCACATGGAGGGGAGTTTAAATTATATATAAATTAAGTATGACATTTAATTAGTTTCAAAGTAAATGAGTCTTTATTACTAGTACCGTTCTTTGGATCCAGCCCTTTATACATGGTAAAGTTTGTGCAGTTTTATTATTAATATATATGCCATGTGATAAACCAATATAGACATAGGAGGAAGCCTCTTAATATTGGTAATATATTTCAACAAAATAATATTTGTCTTTGAATATATTTGTTTTTTCTTAACATACACAGTATACGTTGTCCAGAAAAATATTTTTTATGTCCACAGGTTGTCATTGCTTAAGACATCTGTGTTAAGAACTCTAAAAACTAAAAACATATCTACCATATGTCCCAGTAATTGTACTTCTGGGGATTTATCTGAAGAAAACAAAAGCACTAATTTGAAAAGATATATGCACCCCTATGTCATTGCAGCATTGTTTACAATAGTCAACATATGGAAGCAACTTAAGTGTCCATCAATAAATGAATGGATAAAGAAGATATGGGATATTCTGCAGCAATAAAAAAATAATCTTGCCATAGGCAACAATACAGATAGACCCAGACGGTATTATGCTAAGTGAAATAAGTCAGAGAAGGACAAATGCTATATGGTTTCACTTATATGTTGAATCTAAAAACAACAACAATAACAACAAAAAACCCCAAAATGGACTCATAGAAACAGAGATAAAAGGGATGATTGCCAAAAGTGAGGGAGGTGAGTAAATAGGTAAAGGGGAATACAGTCAGTAATATTGTGACAAGTTTGCACAGTGACAGATGATTAATAGAATTAGTGGGGCAATCACATTGTAAGGTATAAAAATGTCAAATCACTGTATTGTGCATGTGCAACTATTATAACTAATATAACATTGTATATTAACTATATTTAAATTTTAAAAAATTAAATACTGTACTCAACTATTCAAATCTGTGTAGCCCATACCCAAAAAGAGACAAAACAGTGGAAACTAATGTGCATAACCATCTCAGAAGCTTTGGGAAAGGAAGACTGGCAACCAGGAGAGAGATTTGCAGTAATAATCTCCACACAAATGGTGATTAAAAGGACTCATCATCAGTAGTGGTTCAGTAAGTGTGTTGCATCTAAATCCTATCAATATTTCCTGAATACTTTCTATATGTGGCTTAATATGCTTAAAATATTCCCTTTGAATTTTATTGTTTAATTCACTTCTTCATAGCTGGCAAAACAAAAATAGAGAACTTAGTCATCTGGAGACTTGATGAAGAAACAAAAAGTACAAATTGGTAATTACAAAATAGTCATAGGGATATAAAGTATAACATAAGGAATGTTGTAAAAAATGTGATAATAATTATGTATGGGTCAGATGAGTACTAGATTTATTGGGGTGATCACCTTGTAAGTTATAAAAATGTCTAATTTTGTACACTTGAAACTAATGTAATATTGTAAGTCAACTGTAATTGAAAAATAAAAAATTATTAAGAAAAAATACAATAGAAAGCATATTTTTTAAAACTAACACTGGGTCTCAATGGCAGCATCAAGACTAGAATTAGACAGTAATTATCAAAAATGCCCAAAATGAAAATGAAAATGTTAAATTAAATATCACTTTTTCATGAATTAAAAAAACTGGACTTAAAACATATTTACAAGGATGGATTTATTTCCTATACACTTGAAGCTAAAGTGATATCTATAGGAGACAATACATAGTTTTCTATTTATAAGAGGCTGTGATCATGCATGAAATAAACCATGTAAAGATTGAGTATAGATGGCAAAAATAAAAGATTTTCAATGGTAATGATTCATAATGTTAAATTTATAGAAAGGCAAATTTTAAGATTAAACCAGACAGAAAAATCTTGTTTTCAGTGAAAACTTCAATAACGTAATCAGGAGGGGAGGTTGTTTTTGGACTCAATAATAATAACATCAGTTTTCCTTGAACGTTTAGAAAGTTGTTTTAAAAATTCAGTTTTGTATTTACAGGAATTTTCTAACATAGCAGAATTTGGAATGAATTAGAATCAGGAAATGACCCTCTGACAATGCAACATGCTCCATAGTAGATGGACATTGATATATCAATAGAATAAATCCCTGTTGTTTCCATTGACTCTCCTTTCTTCTCCCAGCAACCACATGGGACCACTATTTGAACAAAAAGTAAATGAGATGTGGTAAAATTTAAATACACACACATACACACACACACACACACACACACACACACACACGTACATTCATACATACATATATATAATTTTTAAAAAGTTAGTAAGGATGGACTATAAAAACAAGTTAAAGGAATAAGTCTTTACTATTATCAGGAAAATTTTGGAGTTAATAAAACTAGAAATACTAAAAATGTTAGTTATTGAAGTATGGAAATAAATCCTTATTTTTATGGTAACAAATGTTAGAAAGTTAAGTGGCATAAATCTAAACAATAGTGAAACTTGATGCAATTAATTTATTAATTTACTCAATCATTAAATAAATGTTGCATGAATACCTACCATGTGTAAGTCTTGTGCTGAGCCTTGCAAGTAGAATAAAGATGAATAAAACATGTCTCTTGCCTGGGGGTACAGTCATGGTCTAGTGAACGATAATAAGAAACTAAGTACACAAAGAGAAGGATTTGTGTGATCAATGTGTTGGGAATTAAAGTCTGGTAAGCCATCCACAATGGTTGATTTATTGATTTTTACCTTGTGCTTTAGGAATGAGACAGACACATTGAAACAAATATGAAATTTGGGGTGTTAAGAAAAAAATGAAAAATAACCCTTATAAAGGCAGAAATAAATATGCACCTCTCCTTCCAAAGTATAAACTACAACCCAACTGAATTTGAAGTGGAGATAGACAAAGAAAATAACTTGGAAAGAAAAAGATGATGAGAAGAATGCTGACTTTTATTTGAAAGAAAAATCCACAACATATACATCTCAAATACTGTTGAATTTATTTGCTAAGGCTTTGAAAAATTAAGTATCATCTCTCCGTATGAGATGATATACATAAATGTGCTTTAAACTCTTTAGGAGGCAGTATGTGGCACTTATTCTTTGCTATTTTATCTTTATTTATATATTTTTTAATCATTTTGATGCTTATTATCCAATCTCCATGACATTAAAATTGAAAAACAGAAAGAGATTAAAAGCTTAAATCACTGTTATTTTCTTATAGCTTCAGTGGAGGATTGAATAAAAAATTTATAGCTTGGCGTCATCTTGGCATTTGAACTTATTCTCAGAGTAACTACAAATTTCTCCTATGGTCTGAGGCATTGAAACACCACAGAGCTCTGCAATAACTTCCTGTCAGATCAGACAATCCAGTTATTACATTTCCAAGGTGTCTCAGTCATCTATATTATTGTCAATAACAAGATTGCTTCAGCTTTAAGTTTGAAGTATCTGCTGGGTTTGCAGACTCAGATACTCATTTTACCTTTTAGTTGAAAATGTACAGTCCTTACTTTTATTCTCTTTGGTTCTTAGTGCAAAAGAAAGAGTGATAACTATTTTAGGTGTGGAATAAGAAGAGCATATTAGCATGAACATGTAATATCAAAGGTTGAATCAAAGTAATCATGTAAAAAAATATCCAAAGAATGCCTCATTGTTACTACTAATAATTACATGTATTTACTTTAATGCTTTTTTTTATTAATAAACACTGAATGGAAGTTATGTAAATTTTCATCTAAATATTTAGAAATAAAGATTTCTTTAATCTGTTCTTTTGTACTTTTTAAAAAAGGAATTTATTGCTTTATGACAGAGTTGTATGTTTATTAGAATTCATGCACCTACAGTGACAGTTCACTAACCAAAGTTCATAGTTTGCATTAGGGTTCACCTTTTGGTTTTATATTGATACATGCTATGGATTTGGAAAAATCTATAATGACAAATGTATATGAGGTCTGACAATTAAGTTCATAAACTCATCCTAGAAAATGTGCTACATATCTCATTGCTGACTATCACTATGGTCACCTTTGAAGTACTTCCCTTGGGAAGCTATGCACTGATGCAAGTGCCTAGTCCATCTTTCAAAGCAATTTTGGAACTCTTTTTCTGGAATGGCCATCAGAGCTGTTATTCTATTACCCTTGATGTCCTGAATGTCATCAAAATGTCTTCCTTTCAATATTTCCTTTATCTTTGAAAAACTCATTGAGGGCCAGATCAGGTAAGTGGGGTAGGGTTCCATTATGGTTATTTGTTTACTGGCTGAAAACTCCCTCACAGACCATGCCATGTGAGCTGGTACATTCTTGTGATGCAAGAGCCATGGATTGTTGGTGAGAAGTTCAGGTCATTTTTGTCTAACTTTTTCATGCAGCCTTTTCAGCACTTTCAAATAATAAACTTGGTTGACTGTTTTTCTAGTTGGTAAAAATTCATAATGAACAATCCCTCTGATATCAAAAAAGGTTGGCAACATCGTTTTGACTGTTGATTTGGACTGACGAGATAATTTTAGTTGTGGAGAATTGGCTGACTTCCATTGTGCACTTTGACACTTTGTTTCAGGGTTATATCTGTGCACTTATGTTTCATCACCAGTGGTAACACGGCCCAAAACATCATCTGTCTCTCCAAAAGTTCTTGGCACACTTTGACTTTCCTTTGCTTTTGTTCATTAGTGAGCTCCTTCAGGACCATTTTTGTACACACCTGCCTCATGCCAAGCTTTTCAGCTAAGATTTTTCTAACTCTTTCTCTATTGATGTTTGCTTGGTCTACTGAGCTTCTGACAGTAAGTCAACATTTTTGATGCAAAATTTGATGAATTTTTGCAATGTTTTCATCAGTTCTGCTCATTACTGGTCGACCTGACCTCTTTTCATCAGCGACACTTTCTCTCCCCTCAGAAAAATGTTTAGTCCATTTGTACACTGCCATTTTCTTCATGGCATCATCCCCATAAACTTAGACTAACATGTCCCTGATTACACTTCCACTCTTGACAAGTTCAACAAAAAAAATTAATGTTTATTTGCTGCTCTAATTCAAACTCTGACATTCTCACAAGGGCACACAAATACACACAACAACAATAATGAACACTACTCAGCAAGACACTGCCACATGGCAATAGGAACAGATTGTGAGACACAGATATACCAAGATTATGAAACCTTATCAAGTTGTTTGTACAGTGTTGCCAATGTAAGTACATGGTGGCAAGTTCATGAACTTAATTGTGAGACCTTGTAATTATGTCATACAAATTATTTTTGCTTCCCTAAATATTCTTTGTGCTTTGCTTATTTATCCCTCTCTCCCTCCCCTGTGACAACCACTTATCCTTTTAGTGTCTTCATATTTTTCCTCTTCCAGAATGTCATATAGTTAGAATCACTCAGTATTCAGCCTTGTCTGCTGGGTTGCTTTCATATAGTAATATTTAAGTTTCCTCCACATGTGTTTATGGCTTCATAGCTTCTTTCTTTTTAGAACTATGTAATATTTCATTGTCTCAACGTGCAGTTCATTTTTCCTTTCAACTACTGAAAGATATCTTGGTTACTTCCAAGTTTTGGCAATTATGAATTAAGCTGCTGTAATAATTTGTGTACCAGTTTTTGTATCAACACACATTTTCAGCTCCTTTGGATGAATTGCCCAAGTGCTATTGCTGGATTATATCATAAAAGTATGTTTAGTTTTGCAAGAAACTGCCAAATTGTCTTCCAAAATGGAAGTACTTATACTTAAGTATAAATCTAACAAAATATATATTGGATTTATATGAGGAAAGCTATAAATTTTTGATAGATGAAATTAAAAAAGAACTAAATAAATGAAAAGGAATTTCATACTCATGGATAAGAAGACTCATTATTGTTAAGATGTCTGTTCTTCCCCATTTGATCTATAGATTCAACATAATCCCAATAAAAAATCACAACAAGTTATTTTGTGGGTATTGAAAATTTTATTCTAAACTTTATATGGAGAGACAAAAGACTGGGAATAGCCAACACAATATTGAAGGAAAAGTACAAAGTTGGAAGGTTGATAGTCTCTAACTTCTAAGACTTACTATAAAGCTACAATAATTGAGACAGTGTTGTATCAGCAACCAATAGACAACTAAATCAATGAAACAGAGAGAGCCAAGAAATAGACCCACATAAAATAGTGTTGAGGTGATTAAAAAGAGAAAAGGATTAAGAAGTACAAATTGTTAGACAGTAGTCACAGGGATGTAGGGTATAGCATAAGAAATATAGTCAATAATATTGTAATAATTATGTATGGTGTCAGCTGGGTACTAGATTTATTGGGATGATAGATGAGAGGGCAGTTGAGGGGCAGGGTGAAAAATGTGAAGTGATTAAAAAGTACAAATTAGTAATCATAAAATAGTCATGGGGATGTGAAGTACGGCATAGAGAATATAGTCAATAATATGAAAATAACTGCATAGTGACAGATGGGTACTAGTTGGGGGGGATCACTTCTTAAGTTACATAAATGTCTAACCATTATGCTGTACACCTGAAATTAATATAAAATAATATTGAATGTCAACATAAATAAATAAATAAATAAAGTTTTAGAAAATAATCAACTGAAGGAGCAAAGACAATACAATGGAACAAAGATAGTCTCTTGAACAAATGGTGCTGTAACAACTGGATATTTTCATGCAAAAATTCAATCTGGATGCAAACTTTGCAACTATCTCAAAAATTAACTCAAAATGGATCACAGATCTAGATGTAAAATTCAAAACTATAAAACTCCTAGCAGATAACATAGGAAAACAATAGATGACATTGGGTGTACCCCTCTTTTTGACTGATAACTCCCCCTTGCTTTGAAACTTGCTGTGCCTGAAATTAATATAGCTACTCTTACTTTATTTTCATCAGTGTTAGCATAGTGTATTTTTCTCTGTCCACTTACTTTTAATCTATATTGTTTTTGTGTCTAATGTGTTCTTTTTGGTGAATAGTTTGTAGTTGGGATGTGTCTTTTGAACCACTCTGGCAATCTCTATCTTTTCATTGGTGCATTTAGACCATTAACATTCAAGTGATTATTGATATAGTTGGATTAATATCTAGTTTGTTACTGTTGTCTATTTGTTGCTCTTATTTTTTGTGCTTATTTTTGTCCTCCACTCTTTTTCTGCCTTTTGTGGATTTAACTGAGCATTTTAAATGATTCCATTTTTCTCTCCTTTCATAGCATATCAGTTATACTTTAAAAAATGTTTTGACTGGTTATGCTAAAATCTGAATACGCATTTATAACTGATACAAATAGACTTTTAACTCTTTTGCTGAAATGTTCAGATATATTGAAATGACTATATCCATCTGCTGACTGCAGCATTTGAGTTTACCTCATGAACGCAAAAGAAGTTTTCTCTATATACAACATTTTAAAATATGTTTTCCTGTGGTTTGCACTATCAACAACAAAGATGTTTTGTATGCCATATTGTGTAACATTTTGTAATAAAATTTTTATGTCATCAATGCCATTAGATTCTTATTTATCTATACTTAAATCTAATTGATGCCACTTAGTATGTCTTGAGTATTTTTTGCTAAAATTCAATATAATGGTAAATTCATTACCATGTAACACAAAGTTAAAATAAAATAATGTCATTTATATACAAAGCAACTCAAAATGTTATTATTAAATTCATAAAACAGTCAGAAAACTTTTTTTGTGGCCTTTAGACATATTTTGAAAAACAACTTGCAGTTAATTAACACAGTGAAAGGGTTAATTAACAGAACATCACTTTACTGGTATTGTGAGTACCTTATAATAACAAAATTCTTGTACCATTTCTGTCAGTCACTCCACTGATAAGCAAGCACACATAAATATACATATGTATATATAATATCTACATAAACATCACAATAAAATCTGTTACTATTATTATTTTGAACAAACTGTTTATCTGTTCATTTAAAAATAATAAAAATAAATTTTTTGTATTTTCACTTAATCCTTTTTTTTTTTTAATCCTTTTTTGATGCTCTTTCTTTCTTTATCTAAATTGAGTTTCTGGTCTATATTATTTTCTTTCTGAGAATGTCTTTTACTTTTTTTTTTTTTGCAAGGCAGGTGTGGTGGCAACAAATCTCTTCAATTTTTGTCTGGGAAAGTCTGTATTTCTTCTTCACTGTTGAAGAATAATGTCAAAGAATACAGAATTCTCGTTGGTGGTTTTTCTTTTTTCTCTCTCGGCGCTTAAATGTTTAACTTCATTCTCTTCTTTCTTACATGCTTTCTGAAGAGAATGTGGATGTAATTCCTATCTTTGTTTCTCTATAGATAAGGTTATTTTTTCCTCTTTCACTCCTTTAAGATTTTTAGTTTTTGATATTCTATAATTTGAAAATGATATGCCTAGGTGTCCCATTTTTTGTTTGTTTTGTTTTGGTTTGCATTTATTTTTCTTGCTGTTCTCCGAGATTCCTAAATCTGTGGTTTGGTGTTTTACGTGGATTTAGGGGAAATTCCTGGTGATTATTATTTCAAATAGTTCTTCTATCCCTTTCTTTCTTCTCCTATTCTCATTAAATGTATGCTACGCCTATTAAAATTGTCCCTAGTTCCTCGGATATTCTATTCTTTCTTTTCCCCCAGTCTTTGTTCTCTTTGCTTTTCAGTCTTAGAGGTTTTTATTGAAATATCTTCAAATTCAGAGATTCTCTTCTCAGCTGCGTCCTAGTAAACATATCAATGGTGTTCTTCATTTTTGTTACAGCGTTTCTTAACTATAGCATTTCTTTTTAATTCTTTCTTAGGATTTCCATCTCTCTGCTTACATTAATTATCTGTTCTTGCATGCTGGCTGTTTTATCCATTAGCGCTCCTAGCATATAAATAAAAATTGTTTTAAATTTTGGTCTGATCATTTCAGCTTCCCTACCATGTCTTATTCTGATGTTTGCTCTGTCTTTTCAAATTGTGGGGGTTTTGTTTGTTTGTTTTGCCTTTTGGTATGCCTTGTAACTTTTTTTGTTGATAGCCAGACATGATATACCAAGTTAAAAAAATAAAACAAAACTGCTGTAAATAGACCTTTAGTAGTGTGGCTGTCCAGTGGGGTGAAAGGAGGAGGGGAAGAGTTCTATACTCATGATTAGATCTCAATCTTTTAGTGAACGTATGCCTCTGGACTGTGAACTTCACAAGTGCTTTGAATTTTCTTTGTCTTTTCTTAGATGGGAGTGAGTGGCTGAAGTAGGCTAGAGTTGGGTATTTCCTTTCATCCAGGTGAGTTGGGTTCTGATAAAACTCCAGCAGGTTAGGCTTTTGTTAATTAGTTCCTCTTGAGGGCAGGCCTTGTTAAGAAAAATAGAGTGCTCTGGAAGACTTCAAAATGGTTCCTTTGCCCTTTCGTGCCAGAAGCATAAGAGGATTTTTCTCTAAAATCTTGTGGGAACCTGGTTGAGTTCCTGGGGATGAACCTCACAAAATTGTGGTGCCTCCCTAAGATAGTGTACCCGAGTTTTTAACTCTCAGAGTTGTCCACACTGAGCCTCAAGCAATTTTGTCAATTAAATTCTGGTCTTCCTATCCCAGCACTGGTTTGCCTGGTGGTCTTAACTCTTGCATCTCTCCTCCAGTAAGTTATTTTCTATATTTGAATATGGGTCTCTCCAATTTGGGGGACAGTAGTTTGCCATGTGTTTTTACCTCTCATAGATTCTAGAAGGAGTATTTATTTTTCAGTAAATTCAGCTTTTTACTTATTGTTTAGATAAAGTGGTGGCTTATATGATCCTTGTGTTCAGAACCAGAAACAGGAAGTCTATCTTACACATTTAAAAAGTTCTATTTATTTTCCCCTAATGATATAGAAAAATTAAATATTCTCCTATATCATCTATGTAAAAAAGATTAATGATCTTGATAGTCTGATTGTATTTTACAATGTTAAAAAAAACAAAACAACCCTCATGTTACAGATATTCTTAGAATCCTTAAGACCTGATTCTAGGATTTTAAAAAGATGGTAAAAGTTGAAGAGGAAGGAACTCTCCTGGTCTAAACATAATCAATGATCTTCATGACTCCAAAGCCAGCACTTAAGGTTTAAATGCTGGTTCTCTAACTTGTTATATTGCATTTTTTTGAGTATCCATTATTTACATCACAGAATACTAGTTATCACTAAAACAATACTCATTAGTCCCTTTTGCTTTTAGATGCTCTAATATGCCTATTGGGGGTACCCAAACAACTTGGAATAACAGATTGTCAATAGAATATAAATTCTCTGTATATAAATATGGTATATTTTTCCTGAAAGTCAGATTCATGTCTTAATCTACCATGAAATGTATATTATCATAAATTTCATTTTTTGTTTGTGTTAAAATAAAACTTGGAGTCTATTGAGTTCTAGAGTTTTATAATTGATTGTTTAAAATTTATTTATTTAATAAATACTGTGTGTATTTTATGCAGGTGCTAAGAATCAAGACTCAACACATAGAATGATCTATCCCAATGGAATTCACACTGTTTAAAAATTATTGCAACATATTGAGGAATATCTTATGTTACATATCCATAATATGAAGGCCACATTCAGGGAGATCAGATATAAGATGCATATTTTTCAAATTCGCTCATTTAATACCCAGTTATAACTTCTTCTAGACCAAGCTTGACCAACCCATGGCCCGTGGGCCACATGCGGCCCAAGATGACTTTGAATGTGGCCCAACCCAAATTTGTAGACTTTCTAAAAACATTATGAAAATTATGAACAGCCTTTTTTTTTCCAGTTCATCAGCTATCATTAGTGTTAGTGTATTTTAAGTGTGGCCCAAGACAATTCTTCCTCTTCCAATATGGCCCAGAGAAGCCAAAGGTTGGACACCCCTATTTAGACTTTCTTTCTGTACTATAGACTCTACAAAGCTAAAATCTACATTTTTCATCTTTGTTAGACTTGGGGCATCTCTCATTAGAAGATTCTATCGGAAGAAGCATCTAAGTGATATTAGGAAGGCAAAAGTGGGCAATCTGAGGTAACAACTGGGGAAATCAGAGCTCTGGAAGTTGTGGTGCAAGTTCTAGTGTTCCTAACAACACAAGAAACTGAGCAGTAGACATTGGTTGCAGTGGGCTTTTCATTGGATTGTTTCTGTGGTGTGGTTGTACACCTCATCAAGTTGTTTGCTTCTTTCTTGCTATATAGCAATCAAGCTTGTTTTCCTGGCCCTGGAATGAACTACTTGTTAATATCCTGAAATGATGTCCTTTCTTATTAACTTAGCTAAAGGAGATTCTATTTTCTGTAACAAGGACCTTGGCAATAAAGTATGTGTTCTAAATCTCCATTAAAGGTCTTCAGGAGCTAGGTTTTCAATTATCTTAAATCTGACCATATGTATTAATTTATGAGTTTGATGTGCCCATAACCCATAGTTGTATAAATTTGTAATCTTCACCAATTTGTACTGAGAACCTGAAATTTGATTTCTAGTGGTTGGTTTTTGCTTTTTTCCCCTTTAATTTGGATTCCAGATTAATGGCAAACTCTCTTGAAACAAATTTTATTCCATCTCTTTTCTACAGACTATAGAGGTTTTTCAGACTCTAGGATTTACGGAGCTCCTCTGCCAAATTTTGGATTTAAAATCTTAGCCACTGCTCTTAAAACTTTATGCAGTAGACGCTCAGTTAATGGACACCCATGGGGAGTTGTAGATGCTGGATAAATATAAATAAACACCAGAAGTCAAGCAACCAGCACTCTCAAGCAACTGGCAAAAGTTTGCCATGGGTTAAGATTTTCATCAATTGCTTGAGTTCTGGTTAATGCAGAGTGCTGTAACAGAGTCTGAAATCTTAAGCCCTTTAAGTATCAGCTCTCACTTATCACTCTCCATTTATTTTTTTCCTTCATTTTAGCACATGCAAAATTTACTTTCATTATTTTGCATACATAAAATATTAACATTTTGTTTAAAAATTTTCTTTGCTAGTTAGGTCATGATCCTTGTCATTTTATTCTTCTGTTTTGCTGTAAGTACATGTCTGAATGTGTCCAAGTGCATTAATCAAAATGATTAGTGTATTCTCATTAGAGTGTAATATTTATGAGCTTATGATTTTCTACAAAATGGGCCATGGTGGGCATGTAGTCATGGGGGAATAAAAAGATATACAAGGACAAAATCTTTTTGTGTATTTCCAGCACCATCTAAGGTGGAAACTATTTTGTTTTAAAACACTAGAACTAGACTGTGCTCTTCATTGTAGCTACTAGCCACATAAGGCTATTAAAATGTAAATTAATTACATTAAATAAATTAAAATTTAAATTGTTTAGTTACACCAGCCATATTTTGAGAGCTCAATAGACATATGTGCTAATGACTACTTTATTGAACATCTGCTATGTATCAGACACTGTCATATCATTGGCAGTAATGAAACAGAGCCCCTACCCTAAGGAGCTCTGCTCTAGTCAGGGAAGAGAATACACATATGATTAAATAAAAGACATTTTAGGTCTTGGTATGTAATGACAAAAATAAAACAGGATAATATTATAGTAACTAGAAAGCTGCTTTATATGTAGATTTATTAGCAAAGACTTTCTAAGTTATCTGTTGAATGGTAATGAGGCAATATAATGTAAAATTTTTGAAGAAGAGTGTCTGAGCAGATAAAGCAGTAAGTGCAAAGTCCCAAGACAGAAAAAGGTTGACATGTTTCAGGTACAGACAAAAGGCCAGTGTAACTGGAGATGAGTGAAATGGATTCAAATGAAGGAAGTTGGCCAAATAGTTTGGGTTTTCTTTTGGTTACTGCGAGAAGCCACTGAAGAATTTGAAAATAGAATAGTAACATGATCTAATACAGTAGACTCTCCATTAACTGGAACTCAAGCAACTGGCAGTCTTAAACAACTAGCAAAATGTTTTGACTGCTTGCTTGAGAGTGCTGGTTGCTTAAGTGCTGGTTAACAGAGAGTGTACTTACATTTATCCTGCATCCACCAATCCCTATGGGTACCTGAGCATCTACTAAACAATGATGAATAAGATGAGAAAGCAGAACAAATTTAATAGAAGTGTCTCTTTAACTGAGTTTTTAAAATGTTGCTTTTTCATTGTCTTCCATTATTTTGCACATTTCCAGGGTCTGAGGAGAGGAAGCTCTTCCTTGCAGTCTCTAGCAATAGACCTTTTTTTCCAGGTCATTTAGTGGACATTTTTGGCAGGGCTCTTGGTGTATGGAGAGCAGACTGGGGGCCAGACTGGTGAATTAAAGGTGGATTGAGCAGGTTACTCGGAAATTTACTGAAGAGAAGTTATATATGTATGCCAATTTAGCTAAAGTTGGAGAGAGAAAATAAAATTATTGTTTGTAAAATTTTTTTGCAAGTAAATGAAACGTGCTCAATTGATTTCTCATCCCATCTCACTAATGTTATGAAAACCATGTCAAAATCTTTTAAGAGTGTCAATTAGCTACCTGCATATGACTTTTTTAAATCCCCATTTATGCAGCTGTAATGGGGCAGATGCAAGTTCAAAGCACTGAAGGGTAATATTTTCAACCCTGTCTGCATCATTTAATGAGACAATGAATTGGGTTGACTTCAAATGTGTCATGTCTTGTAAATCATTGGGTTATTAACTTTAACAGGGTGAATGAATGTACCTCTCCCATCTCCATTTCATAGCATTAATACAATAGATAACAGCTAGAGAACATGGGGTACATTATTGGCTCATAAGAATGACCCTCCTGTGTGTGAGGGATTTAGAAGGAATGTGCATTGATGTGCATGAGAAAAAAAAAAGAAAATATATAAAAATTTAAATGAAAAAACTTTTACATTTTCTTTTTTTTCTGTTCAGTTGGGACATTAATAGGATGGCAAATTAAAATTTGTGTTTACAGGCATAAGTTATTATTCAATTTTGCTTATTTCCCTAGACTTCAGTGGCTTTATGGGTTTTAATTTTAGTATAATAGTGAAAAAATAGTATAATTGCTGTAATTCTCTATGTTTTACTTAGAAAGAATCTCCCAAAATATACTTAAGCTATTTCCTGGTGAGTGTGATTGCCACTGAATAAATTATAGTGTTCCATAATATTGCCCTAGTGGTCCCAAAGCATTTAGGATATCCTACCTAGTGCCTTAGTGATTAGTGTCTGCAGGCTTGGGCAATCTAAGATGTTTCTACATAGCTCAGTATATTTTGATCTGATTTGACATTGATAATAGTTGGACTGGTTAGGAATATGAGCAAATTCTGCATTTCAGGGACTAACTGATGTATCAAGAGAGTGCCACTGTCATAATTAAGAAGTGAAGGCATTTAAGCCACCATAGGCACAAGATATTGTTGTAATAAATGGAACCGACAAAATGTGGAGTGGCTCAGTTATGCATATGCAATCTTATTTAATGTCTCTTTCTTGTTACTGTGAGAATCTAGCCTAAGACACAGGGCTGAGGCAGCATTATTACTCTGTTGACAAATGGCAGGGATTTAAGATTCTCATCTAGTCATAGCTTTGTGAGCTTTATTAAAGAAAACATTATGAATAGGTAAGGAAACACTTTTGCCTTTTCTCTTGACTAAATTAATTACATTAAAATAAAAAAGGTCTTCCTTCTGAATCATACTTGTCACTGTGTAGTTAAAAATCATGTGAATGTTCTACCTATCCTTTAAAAAAATCTGATAATTTCTGTCCCCTTATTAAAAAAATCTGATAATTTCTGTCCCCTTATTGAAATCAGGGGAAAAAATGGAATATAAACTAAATCACAGATCAAGATAAATATGGGATATTTCTGTTCTTCGCCAGATGAACCAATCTTGGTAACTTTGTGCTATGAATTCTTACTGGTCTACCCTAATGGTATTGAGAAGGGAAAGAAAAGTTTCCTGCCCTTTCGTTCTTCCTTGATTTGATATCATTGAACAGATGCCATGATACGAACCTGCATTTGAGTCTCTTATATTTGTCTTTACAGACACAATTATGAATTGTGTTCTTTCTGCATTTGTAATTAGAGGGTGAAACAGATGGCAAAGGCTCAGTGTAAAGAGATGTCCATTAAATTAACTTATGCTGACTAGTGACTGCTCACTCCAAGAGGGGAACTCAATTTTCTCCATGCTTTTTTACAGAAGCAGCAGCACAGGCACAGTTTGAAGGAACTTTGTTATGCAGGGCAACTAGCATAGTAGCTAGACCATATTTGAAAATACTGAAACTAAAAAAATGCTAAAACTAAATAACAAAAAATAATTTTTTTTAATAAGCATTGTTGGAGGTGGGAGTTGAGTCTTAGATGGAAGCCCTTTGGAGTACAATTTAATATGCTAACCGTATCTGCTCTAAGCCAGCAGTGGGTGTACAGCAAATCTGTGGGATAATACATTTTTCTCTCTGAATTTTTAGCCATTCTCATGGAAGAAAAGTAGCATTGCAAGTAATTTGAGATACATCCTTCTATGCATTAAATATATATCTAGGAAGGAAACATAATTAAGACATTTTTAACTATCACATGAGGCAGCACAACTAGTAGTTAAGAATGACAATACTGGAGCCACTCTTTCTGGGTTTGAATTGCACATGCTATGCACCTGCTGAGTGACCTTGGGGAAATGACCTAACAACTCTGTCCTTCAATTTCTTCTTTTGTCAAGTTGGAATAACTAAAAATGCTAATGTCAGTGGTTGTGCTCAACAAATGTTATTGAAATTTTATTATTAAATAAATAACATGTTGTCACCAGAATTTTATTTAATCATTGCAATATTTTATATTTACTTAATTTTTTTATAAACCTTTAGCTTCCAGATAAAGGCAACTACAGTTTTTCTGCCTCTTTCCACCCCCCACAAAAAAAGTGAAAGTGAATATCAAAGTCAGATTTGTATATAACTTCATCTCAGGTTCTAAGCTCAGAAAATTTCTTATCTCATGCCTGTGTTTTTAACAGCTTTCTTGTCTACACAGAGCTGAGGAATTTAAAATATAAAACTGTTATACAACATGAAAATTACACAGAGATAATCTTTGAAAAAGGAAACTATACACAGATATTTTGGTAGCTCAGTACATGAGAATCTTCCATTTGAGTGGCACAAACACATTTCTTTATTAACCAATATAAAACACGTTTTTGATACCTCACATCATGTACTATTCTGGACACTGCATTTTGAGACCCACTCAGATGCTGCTCACAGGGATGAACACCTTTATCTTTTCAGCACAATTCTTCTTCCAGTAAACACAGGAAAGAAGAAGAAATATGCACAGACCTCTGGGACCATCTGTGAGGCTGCTAGAACCTCCTAGGATTTTCTCAGTATGTAGAACTGCAACCAGAATTTGAATATTATGTCAACTTCATGTGTAACCTCGGTCAAGTTACTTTACCTTCACTTTAAAATAAGAATGTGATTCTTTATCTTAAACAGTTGTTATGAGAAAAAATTGCATTGATCTAGTACAGTTACTGAGACATATTTGCTATTCAATAAACAGATTGAGCACCTTTTCCCTTTCCTTTTAGATCTCACCCCAATGCACTCTATCCAATGCCCTCTACTTCAATGGATGTACTTCAATTTATTTTATTCAAGGTACTATTTGAAGTCTAATGCTAATATTGTATAATTCTTTCTGTTACTATTTCATAATGATGGTCCAAATTCCAGATATTTGTGTGTATACCTGAGGGCATCAACTCTTACATCAAATATTATATTTAATGTCAATATATGAATAATAATAGCTAACATTTGCATACCATTTACTATGTGCCAGGGACTGTTTTAAGCACTGTTCATATATTCATTCACTTAATCCTCACAACAAGCCCCTGAAATAGGTATTATTTTTCTTGAGGCACCGGGAGATAAAAACTTGCTCAAGGTCACACAGCAAGTAATTGGTGAAGTCTAGATCTAAATTTAGCATTTGGCATAGCATTGATGTATACAAGCACTATCTCTCAAAGTTAGAAGGTTCTCATAAAGTCAGGACCAAGAAAAGCATGGAATCTAACAATATTTAACCCTGCAATGTAAACAACATGAAATTAAATATTGAATAGAAAATGTAAAACCATCCTAAGTGAACAATATTATCCTCAATGTAGAAAAATCCAAAATAATCAACAAATTATGAGAAATATTGAAAGAGATCGGTAGAGTAATCTTATACAGAATTAAGATATTTTTAACAAAGAGCAACTGATTAAAAAATAGAAAATATTTCTATTCAAAATAAGAGTATAAATTATAAAATGATAATAAACCTTGTAAGAACAATGTGTGAAGTCTTTATGCTGAAAATATAAAACTTTAAAGTTAGAACTAAAAGAATATCTTAATAAAGAAATATATCATGTTAGGGGTTGTAAAATCTCAATATTCTAAAATTTTAATTTTCAAAATAATCCTTAAAGTTAATACAACAGTCATAGAATTTCCAACTGGATTTTTTATAGAACATGAGAGTCAACTCTAAAATTCAATAGAAAAAAAACCCCAGAGGAATAGTAAAAACAGTTTTGAAGAACAATAATGAATGTCCTATTAGATATTAAAACATAACTGAAAAATGTAATAAATAATGAATTGAGATATTTAATGGAACACAAAGGAATATCCAGAAATAGACAAATAGAAATTCAATATACCACTAATGTCTTTTCAGATTAGTTAATAGAATGGAGTTGGGATAATATTCTATCCATCCAGAAAAATAATACTTGAATTCGTACCTTTGAAGATTTACAAAAGTGGTTGCCAGATGGATCTAAGACCAATATATAAAAACAAAAAGAAAACAAAACAACAACAACAAATATATATATATGTACACACACCCACACAAACACACACACACACACACACTACAAGAAAAAGAGGAAAATACTCTGACTTTAGAGCAGGGAAGATATTCTTTTTAAAAAGTACAGAAAAACACAAATAAAAATTTTTACATTTGATCATGTCAATAATATAATATTTTCACAAAGTTAAAGTAAAAGTAGCAAGCTGGTAGAAAACAGCATACTCCATACAAAGAAGTTCAAAAATTATCTACGTAAGAAAATAAAGCATGTAAACAGTCAAAAGTCAGATGAGAAGAATAAGATCATAAACACATTAACATATTAATTTCTTGCTTGCAGTTGGAGAAATGCAAATTAAAGGAATGAGATACCATTCCACATCAGATTGCAACACAAGTCTTGAAGTACCAAATGTTAACAATTGTTTGGGGAACAAGTACTCTCTATATAGCTAGTAGTTGTGCAAAGATAGTAATTTTGCAGGGCAACTGGATACAAGGGCAGACAATTGATTTCGTGAATTCATCCTAGAAGAAGTGCTACATACCTCACTGCTGAATATCACTAAGGTCACCTTTGAAGTACTCCCCTTGAGAAGCTATTCACTGACTCCAGTGCCTAGCCCACCCTTCAGAGCAATTTTGCAACTCTCTTTCTGGAATGGCCATCAGGTGTTGGCATCCCCACCTAACCGAGTTGTTTGTACAGTGCTGCCAGCATAAGCACATGGTGGCAGGCTTGTGAACTTAATTGTCAGACTTGGGGGATGACAGAAGTTCTGATGTCCATTCCAAGAAAAGTTCCAAAATTGCTTTGAAGGGTGGACTAGGGGCTGGCATCAGTGCATAGCTTCCCAAGGGGAGTACTTTGAAGGTGACCATAGTGATATTCAGCAATGAGGTATGTAGCACTTTTTCTAGGATGAGTTCATGAAATTAATTGTCCGACCTTATATAATTATGGGATGTGGCAAAAATAGTGTTTACGTATTCCACCATTTTTCTGCTCTCTTGGTTAACCACTTGTAGTCTTAGTTTATCTTATGTAAATTATAAGAGTAATAACAATATGTTATCTATATCTCAGGATAATTGTATGAATCTTGTGTGTGAAAATCCTTTGGAAAATATAAAACATTTTATTTAATTATATTTAATAAAGACAACCCAGTGTATTTCTAAAGTACATGTTGAGGAATTGATTCATGTGAGAAAAAGCATGATTATTTAGTCAGAATGCCCTGTGTCTTTCGGATTGCACATGAGAACATAGTAGCTCATTTAAAATTTATATTGTATTTTTAAAAATCAGGTGTAACCTGGGTAACCTAGTCATGCTATAAATCATAACATAGGAGAAATTAAATGACTCTCTAGTTTGGTCTTATTTTCTTAGTAGTTCATGTTTGAAAAATCTAGGGACTAGACAACAGTCAGTGATTAGACCATGTCTGTTCATCAGTTTTATTTCTGATGGGGAATACCAGAGATTGGGGTTGGTCTTTTAAGAGAAAAGTAAATGTCACCATTTTTAAGATAAAGAAATGTAAACACAGGTGGACAGTTATTTAACCCATTTCCTGTTGGAAAAAAAAAGTGCAGCTCACTGCCACATTCATTTAATTTTACGGAAACATGCTCTATGAGGCTGAAGCAAATCTGATCACTTTTCAATGTGAAAATACAATATAAAAACTGGTCTTGGAGTTATTTCTAAATAGAACTTGTCTCTAATCCTAATGTAACAGAAATGTATATGATGGTCAGTATTTAATAATTTTTTTCACATATAGGAATGCAACGTTTTCTAGGATTTGACATTTTCAGCAATTGAGACTTACTATACATTGTAAATGGAAATAACATTAACAAAAACAATGTTGTCATTTGTTTCCAAAGATTTTAGAGTGATGCTAAAATAATAACAAAAAGTGAGATATTTCATAGCAAATTTTGGGGGTAGGGTTAGGACTGTAATTCATGAGTCATCTTGGAATAGATCCTATAGCCATAAGTGCTGCTGGTGAGTATTCTCTGGGCAAATATGAAATGGGTTAAAGAGCTCCCAGCCTTAGTTCCTTAGAAATAAAGCTCATTGAATGTTATACCTTTATTGAGTGATGCTATCCCAGGAAAGTGGAAGCGGGGGAAAAGGGAAATGAGACAAAAAAGAAAGGACAACAAAGCCATGGTGGGATATTGCCCAACTGACCACAGCTTCTCAAGTAAACACAATTGGTTCGTGGGTCACACATGACTTCTCAGGAGAGAAAGGAATGAAATGTACTTGTTGATTCCTCCTCCTTCCTGTCTCTTGTTTCTCATTGATCAAAGCTTGACCCACCAAATGGTAACACCTCTGCACATCTGGCTTATTTTACATGAACTGTCAGGGCAGTTGTTGGGTAAACCAGAAACTGTAGTAGATATGATCACATCTCACCCCTGAAGAGCCTGGGGCTGTTGTGTTGTCATGAGATGAAATGATTGTAGTCATCAGGGCTTTATGACCATGAGTCCAGGTTGAGCAGTGACTGGGAAGCAAAGCGTATGGCATATGGCAGATCCCTGGATGGAAGATGATAATGTATCTTGGATTCAGTATAAGCACGGCCCCCCTGCCTTCAAAAAGAATTACTTAATTTGCCTTATTAAATAGGAAAATACAGAAAACATTTCAGACCTATAGAACTAACTAATCTCATCTGCTTAGAAGATTATAACCTCAGAAGTATCCTTACCTACCAACTCCATGCCATACTTACAAAAAATCATTTATACAAATGACTCTGCATGTTGTAAATGACCAAGATCATTATCATCTAATTGCAATCATTATCATTATCTAATGGTATTTCTGAAGGGGACCACCTGCCCATTTCTAAGCAGATGCACCAAGTGATGGATTCATAAATAGAGCATTACATTAGGGTACCTTAAAATAGGTTAAGAATTTAATTGGAATTAGACCAAAGTAAGCTTATTATTACTTTTGTGAATAGAAAACATATTTAGATAAAGGGTGGTTTTATTTTTTTAATGTACTTAAGATTGTTGGATTTTAAAATAGTTTTTCCTATTTTTTTAAATTAATTATCTGAGAGGAAAAAAGAAAATATATTATACCCAATAAAAAATGATCCATGTTAATTCTGACTGGGAAAAGTAGTAAACATAGAGAATGGGAAAATAAAGAAAGAAATAGAGCTGATTAGAAAGACATTAAAAGTGAAAATGTACTGTTTGAAAATATTTGCTGTTAACATATAATCTCCCTCTGAAAGAGATAAAGATACATTAAATTGAAAGACAAAGAAGGGTAAAGACTGTTTAGCTGGATCATTACTAGAAGGTCAATAAACCAAGCATTCAGAGGCCAGCTTTAGTAACAGAACTGCTGACTTGATAAAATTAATCCTTCTTTAAAAGATTTAATTAAATTGTACAAATGAGATTTCAACTTAATCAAACCGAATACATTCTTTTTTGAGCAGCATAAATTATGCTTTGCCTACCTTGTCACATAAAGTTCTCAGGATGTAGACTGCCCATTTTAGGGTGAAGTACTATATTTAACTGCTTGTATCATGTCTCATGAAAAATGTACAGAGCAAGATGGTTATTCCATTGAATTTTGGAAGCATTTAGAAACACTGGTACTCTCTTATTTTTCAGACATACAATGAATATAAAATAATTCTCTCTGCAAATCAACATGACCTTTTTATAACAAAAGGGGAACTAATGGCTCCATCAATTACAGAAATTCTCATCTATAGCAGTATTTCCACTGAATTCAATCTTCAGGATTTTATAAAATGTACAGACTGTGAGGTGAAAAAAAGACTTTTTTCCTCTTTCACATATATTAATGTTAGACAAGATTATAAAGACTAGATGATCCACACAATTTTTAAAGGATACATTTCTATAATAAAAACTTATAACTCCATAGTTATAAGTTATAGGTATAGAAAATGTAATAGTGAGTCAAATTTGAACATTATTTTAAGATCAGTTTTTTATTAGTAATTTTAAAATAAAAACTTGTGTTTTATAAATTACTAATTTATTTATACTCCAAAATGTGAGAACTGCGTGTTATAATGTGCTGGATAATCAAGAAGCATAGGTAGCCAAATTGAAGAAATTTGTCATTAAAAAATTTGGCACATGAGCAAAAGTAATGTTTGTGAAGAATAGCATAGGAAGCTACCAATAGCAAAAGTATAGGTGGCATTTAACACAAATATGCATGAGCAAAAACATCTTTAGACACCTAATGTAACAAATTATCACAATTTGCAAAGACAAAGTAAAATATCAACACTATAAAAACAGATTATGCTGTAAATCAAGGATTTGGAACATAAAATAACAAGATTAGTTGGTTCAAATGAAAGTTACAGTAATGACTTTTTAGGTTAAGATGATCCTTATGCTGTTGCTTGAGGCATTGCTACCTCTTCTACCCCATCTCCTGACTCCTTCCCTTTTAATACCCTGAAACATCCCAGGCTTTAAATTATTTTTGAATATAAGTGATTCAATCTTTTTATGAACTGCAAATCTGCCAAATTTGCCCTGACCTGTGCAGAGTAATGTGTCTCTTGGAGAGCAAACATATATTATGATTTTAGGAGGGAGAGAGAGAAAGAGAGAGAATAAAAAGGCAGGTGAATAAAATTTATTTAGATAATGCACCTGAAGAAATGAGCACTTGCAGAACACATTGGAATCCTCAAAAATATGACTTATTATTATTCAGATTCAATGAAATGAATTCATACTTAGGAACTTCATTAACCTATGTTCTAAGAGGCCGTTTAAAAAGCATTGAAATAATATTAAATTAAATCTTATGAATATTTATTAGAGGAATCTGCATTTGAATATACATATGTGAATTAAAGTGCTTTCAGTAAATCACTTTTATGTTTACACCACCAACTGAGAGCTCTCCACAGAAGTCCTAGTCCAAAATACCTCATCTCCTTCTCCTGAGATGTTATAGCTTCAGTGTCATTTTATGCATCGACTGACAGGAAGACTATTGCTGTGGTTTTTTTTTTTTTCTTTTGAATCATGAGCTAAAAAATTCCTAAAACAAACAAAATCCACAAACACCTATGAATATGGAAATCAGAGTGGCTTCTACTAGTTTAATAAATGCGTAATACCAAAGTTAGAACATATGTGTGTGACAGAGAAGAAAATCTATCCCTACACTAGAGAGTACACATAACAAAACTTAATTGGAAGCTAGTGAGCAAGCATATAGGTATGCGTGTGTCTCCCCCGAGGAAAACAGGGAGGGAGAGTGTGTGGGGGGAGTCAGGAGTGTAATTACAGTCACACAGCATGTAAAAGAAAAAGGAGGTGGCCATCTCATTACCAAACTAAGCAAATATAAAAGTACCCTAGTCATGCAATTGTCTACAGGCAAATTTATTTGATAAAATGCACACAAAATAAATTTCATCTAAATATCATTTTTTCTAAAAGTTTAGTTAATTTCTACTTGAGTTATTGTAACAGAATTTCACACTCCCCTTTCACAAGTACATTAAACATTTTCAAGTGTAAGTTCATTCTACATATCTGTTCATTTAAAATATGGAAAAGTCGATAGGAGAAAGATAAAGGTTTTTGAGATAATAGATTTTGTTTTCACATTTTTGACTACTTGCATGGTGACAACGTCAAGTTGAAGTTGTCAGTGTTGAGGGAAGGTCATTTGCAAGTGCTGTTGCTCCAGTTCTTTAATTTGTTGACACTGAAATGGTAGCTAGATTTTAGCATTTGCTTATGTGAGTGTTAGACAAATCTTCAATATGATGGGCTGATAAAACAACCTCAATTTAAGAGCTTGAGTGTTCCCATTTTTTATTGTTTTTTTATATTTGTGAAATTCTTCTATTTCCTTAGAAACCAAAGTGACCTTACTTTCTTTTGCTTCCCTAATGTTCTTTATAGCACAAAACTCTTAGCTTGCGCTTTCCTCCAAGGACATTGCTCCTAACCTCAATGATATTTTGTCCATCTGTGTACGTATGCACTCGGATGTTTTCCATGATAGAGGAGAGGGTGGAGAAAGAGAGGAAAATATGTAGTTTATTCTGAAGTGAGTTATATTCACAAGTGTTTTCAGATGTATGGGAAAATAAATACCTTACAAACTAAATGACCTGTTTAATCCACACTTTATCTCTCATCTGAACACATGAGGAGAGGGATTTGAACAGAAAAAACAGTCATCCTGAATCTAATGGAGCAAAAAACTGTAGGGCATATAACCAACACCTGAATGATACTGCTCTCTGTGACTTTATCTGGCTAAATAAAGTTTATTCTCCTCAGTCCGGCTGTAAATATTATTTCAAATCTTGGTAAACCAACAGTAAAACCCAATTTTCTATTTTATGTCATATCCTCAAAGGCATATATGTAAAAGTGTCAGTTTTCTTTTTTAACAAAATGGCACAGTAGATGGTATTTCTTGAAAGTAACTGGTTGAGCAACGTTTGGCAATGAACCCCTATGGAAGGTTAAATGTTTTTGTCTTTTTCATTGATTGATTTGAGAATTTCAAAATTCAGTAGTTTTTTGATCATTAAAAAAGGTTTCACAAAAAAGCAAGTTTGTTAGACTTCAGCCAGCTCTTTGTGATACCAGTAAATTCTGTAAAAAAGTTTTAGTGTACATTTCTCTATTTGGATTTGTCTAGAACTGGTATAATTGAAGCAAAAAGTTGTGTGTTATATGACATAAAGAGACTGCAATACTGGGACAAGTAGTGTTCAATTTTAAGTTCAGAATCCAGTAAGAATTATGAGTGAGTTGTAAAACTTGCTAATGCATTTTTCCATCCCCAATTACAATTTCTTATTATATTACACCTCCATATCTCCTGAAAGCTCATCCAAAGGAAGCTCCTATTTATAAGTGAAACCTGAAATACCTCATACCTGAACAAATACCCTCTATTGTTTTAATATAGACAGTTAAAGAAAGACATGAGTCAGTTTGCCCTCATTCAGGCAGTATACTATTCAATAGTTAAAAATATATATAAAATAAAGAAGATTCTTGCCTGAGCTTCATTGGAAACAGAAAGGTAGAGAAAGGGGGAAACAATTAATGCTGGACAAAAAGCAAAGGTAGAGAACAGGAAGGAAAAACATTTTAATTAACTTCAAGGTTAATTACATATGGAAAACTATAGTTCAAATCAGGACTCTGATATCACCATATAAAAGGTGCACGACTGACTAAGCAACTAAAAATACATCAATGAATATGTTCTTATTCTTCCCTCTCTTCATTCATTAGAAATGGAAGACAAACTAGGTGGAGAAGCTGTACCACTCTGGAGTCACCAAAGTTCTGATTATCGAGCCTAGCACAGATTGAGGTTATGGGAAGGTTAAGTAGTCAAATGGGAGAAAATTAACTTGTCAGGATAAGGCTGTGAGACTGGCTGGTGCTGGTTGTCAGGTCCCTCGGTGTGGCTGCAGCAGACAGGCTCAGAGGGGAACAGGCAGGGAGTGGGTCACAGCCCCTGAGGCTGGATGACAATCAGCTGATTTAGACACTGGCCTAGGGTCAACCTAGTTTTACTAAGTAATATCTCAAACTAAGAGTTTCCTGACAAGGTATATATAGGAGAATAAATTCTACTCAAGTGTGTCCCAGAAATACGTTCTTTTTCTGCTCTATTAACTGCAGAAGACCATATTAGTTTAACTAGATAACATGCAATGAAACACAAGAAAATAGTTGCTGTGCAATAATCATGGGAAGAGAAAGAAAATGATTTGTCTTTCTTTTTATAAATATACAATATTAAATTCCCTTCTGTTAAGATGGTAACTTATTTTAATGTTCCATATTTAAACGTGCCTTTTTAAAGCACAAGGCAGTTTAAAAAAGCAACCTATCTGGCAAAAATACAAAAGTTTGACAGCATGGTACATTTGCTAAGGGTGTAGAAAAGAAGCAGTCTGGTGGGAGAGCAATGTGTTACAGCACCTATGGAAGGGTATTTGGCACCATCCAGAAAAATTACCTACGGACGTGAGCTTCCAAATTACATATAAATGTAAGCTCTCATTTCTAGAGAGCTATCCTTAAAAAAAACACTGTATTATAGAATTGTACACTTGAAACCTATATAATTTTACTAACCAATGTCACTCCAACAAATTTAAAAATAAGCACTGGCAAAAATGCAGAAAAACAATTAATGGGCTATTCAATACAGGCCTATTTGTAATAGCAAAAGACTGGAAACAACTCAAATGTCCTTGATAGGGTTCCAGATGAATAAACAGAGGTGCAGACAAACCAAGGGGTTGGTAGTTGTAAAAAAAAATTTAAAAAGGTATGTTTTTATTTATTGCTGTGCAATTATCTCTGAAGTCTTATGTGAATAAAAGGAGAAAGGACTCATGTATTGTGTGCATCCATTTATCTAAGAAAGAGGAGGATGAGATTAAAAGCATACATGTGTATTTCCTCATATTAAAAACATAACCAAATATTTTTTTAACAGTTCAGTGGGCAGGGAAGAGGAAACATTAGAATGGACAGAAGTAAACATTGGTCCCACAATATTCCTTCATGTGCAGATTTGATTTCAACACTATATGAATGTTCAATACAACTGATTAAATTTTAAAAATGTAATCCCTAAAAAGAGAATTCATATGAACCTAACACTACATGGAGGTGGTAACATAATTACACAGAGAAGAATCATTTCAAGTGTCTTTAAAATACAAGAATTTAATTATACATACATTATGAGACATGCCCTCAAAGTAAAAATTTTAATACAAGAAATTTGGGTATAAAAATGACATTTAATGATTTTATTATGGGTATTTATTTTAAGATTGGTATATTTGTGGAATAAAACACACATAATTATGGTGGTATTATTGGGAATTAGGATTTTCAGCATAGAGAAAAGGGGATAGAGATAAAATACCAAAGAGGTTAGTAAAAACTCCATAGGTTTGAATTTGAAACACTGGAAGAAACTTATATTGTATTTTACTCAAAAACAGCAGAACTTTTAGAAAAATGGCTGATTCTAGTTCTTGGGTGAGAAATGTTCAAGATAAGTCTGGAATGCAATGAATTAGAATACATTAAATATAGGTATTTACTTGCTTGAATTCATAATAATAATTACAATAATAACTGATTGGATCAACTTTGGTGGATGCTGTAAAAATTATAGCAAAAACAATAAATAAAATGTAGCAAATTGTATTTTCCAAGACGATAGAGGCAACATCTGTCACCCCATGTGACCTTCTTACAATATGACATGTGCATTCCTCCCGTTCAGATTTGGGATCCATGTTCTCTTCCATTGATTGATGGGCCAGTGACTATAGTCTGTGATTTCCAAGGCCAGGTAATAAAAGATGATACAATGCTCACCTTTAGAAATCAACTACACCGCTAGAGAAAGCCCAGGCCATTTGCATGAAGTGAACATATGTAGATGTTCCAGGGGTAGGACCATCCAGATCTGTCTGATGTCTGAGTGGTTAGCCATCATTAACCACCGTATATTTTGGTGAAGATATGCTTTTAAGATGACTTCAGAAAATGGCACTCACTGTCTATCTGCAATCAAAAAAAAAAAATTCCAAATGTGAACCAACTAGTTGAGAGCAACCGACGCCCAGAATTGTGAGAGATCATAATAGAATATTTGTTATTTTTGGAGTATTTTATTATGCAGCCGCAGATAACTGTAACTGAAAAGGATCCAGCTTTGTTCTGCTTTTCCTGTACAATATGCACCTCAGGGTAAACAAATAAATCCCAAAAAGGTGTCTGTGTTTGTGTGTGTATGTGTGTGTATGTGTGTGTGTGTGTGTGTGTGTGTACACACACACACACACACACCTTCTCAGAATTTATTCTATATATATATATACACATATATATATATGTGTGTGTGTGTGTATATATATATATGTATGTGTGTGTGTGTGCATGTGTGTGTGTGTATATATATATATGTATGTATATGTTGTCCAGAAAAAATCCAACCATGGAAGCCTCTATTTTTCTTTTTTTAAAATTAATTTTATTAAGTTTATTAGGGGTGGGTGACACTGGTTAATAAGATTATATAAGTTTCACATGTACAATTCTATAATATATCATCTGTATATTGCATTGTGTGTTCACCATTCAAAGTCAAGTCTCCTTCTGTCACCATAGATTTGATCTCTTTTCCCTCTTCTACCTTCCCCGCCCCCTTACCACCATACTGTTGTCTGTATCTATGAGATCTTGTTTTTCTGTTTGTTCATTTGTTGTTTTCAGTTTCATATCCCACGTTTGAGTGAAATCATATGGTTCTTGAGAATATAATATTTTTTAGTTTATTTTTATTGTTAGACTTATTGGGGTGACATCTGTTAGCAAGAATTACATAGGTTTCAGGCATACAACTCCACAGTGCATTGTCTTTTCTTACAGCTGAGTAATATTCCATTGTGTATATGTACCACAGCTTCTTTACCCAGTCATCTGTCACAGGGCACTTTGGTCGTTTCCATGTTTTGGCCACTGTGAATGAGCGCTGCAATGAACATTGGGGTACATAAGTCTTTGCAGACAAAGGTTTTCAAGTTCTTTGGGTAGATCCCCGGAAGAGGGATTGCTGGGTCAAATAGTAGCTCCATTCCCAATTTTCTGAGGAACCTCCACACTGCCTTCCACAGTGGTTGTACCAGTTTGCACTCCCACCAGCAGTGTACCAGAGTTCCTTTTTCTCCACATCCTCTCCAGCACTTGTTATTCCTTGTCTTGTTGATAACAGCCATTCTCACAGGTGTGAGGTGGTATCTCATTG